>NQFO01001854.1:0-12208 GCA_003991265.1 Pseudoperonospora humuli
GAATGCGGTGCATGTGCAAGTGCACGTATGAGTTTGCCTCTCGTAAACACAGCAATACATTTGGTTTCTGTCTGACAGCAGCCTTTTTCGATGTCGACGGCGCGTTTACATTTCTGCCTCTCTTACTTTAGACAAATGACTTCTTTTGCAGCAGCACACAGCGCCCGCATCCCGAGATCTAGTCCAACGACGACGTCTAGCACGTGTCCAGGAAGTAGCACAGGACTCTCGGAAGACTTTTTGTCGGGTTTCTTCCCGCTCTCCGTCTCCAATCGGACCACCTCACCTGATGCGTCGTGTCTATCGCTCGATATTTGTTAGGTAAAGAGGCGACGAGCGTGCTCAAACTAGCTTTTGAAGGTACGCACTTGAAGGCCCCACGCTCCGTGCAATTGGTTCGAACTGAGAGATACCAAAGGCGTGGTGCAGCCATGTTGTGAATGTGCTTTACCCACGAAGTGCTCCATCTGGCGTGAGAACGTCTCGCATTTGCAACGCTTCCGTCACGTCCGTCTCGTCGGTACTGGAGCACGCCTGCATGATTGTCTTTGCGATGTTTCGCAGCTCCTTTTTCTGATCGCTATCTTGGCTTCCAAACGTCATCTGCACGTGCTCGCGAGTCATCACGCCAGCGTTGATCATCATTTGTTCACCAAGTTCTTGGCTGAGGTCAAGTATCCGGTGAAATGAGAAAACGACCTCGAGTCCGTGTTGTGCTCTCTGCACACGTTGTGCATCCATCTCATGCTGCTACGGACTTCGAATACTGCTTACGTGGCTGGTGTCTTCATACTCGTTTGAGTCTCTGCTGTCGTTGTGCTTGCCAATTTCAAAGTCAGAGCCTACACGTGTTGTGAATATTGGACGCCCAATTGCTGAGACTCCGACACTTCCACTCTCCGTCGGGGGGTTCACAAACTGATCTGATCACTCTTGCCCGGGACTGCCCGATGTCTTATCGCGCTATGATACGTTTTCACTTTGCGTTTCTAGGCCTGTAGTCGCTCATGGATGACCACAATCTCCAGCAGTTCTCAAGACATTCAAGTTCGTATGTCGGTGGGCTGAGCTTCTCCATTTCCCACAGCTTGGGCGAGCTTATCGTGTGCTGCCATTTGTCTACCAAACGTGCATATACCGAATAGTACCGGTATTCCATCAATATCAGTCGTGCTAATGCTGGCGTCGCTCAAGACCTGCTCGCTCGAGGAGCTCAAGAAGGAGCCATGGCGTCTACAGATCCAGACAGACAATACAGCAGAACAGCTGCGCAACCTCGTACTTAAGAACTACCACGTGTTCATTCAGAGCAACCAATGCGCCGCTATTGTCAAAGATGATGTGCGTTCACTTACTCAATCTGTTTCCAATGTGATCGCAATGCAAGAGCTGTTTATCAAAAACTTGTCGTACAGCTAGTAGAGCTCAAGAAGCAAACGGTCAACATCGAGGACATCATTCCACAACTACAAGGACATTGTACCGAATTCCAGCAGGAGATGGCAGACGTCGTGGCCAAGCATGGCGACATCCAGTTCGTCTTTGAGCATTATTTGCAGGTAAATCGATTCTGAAATGATTTCAACACCATGACTGATATGTCAATTCTTGTCACGCGTCTACGCTAGCTGACGGAGCTACTGGAGATCCCGCAACTACTGGAGGCGTGCATCCACAACGAGTTGTTTGACTCAGCGTTGGACGTGATTCTGTTCGTCTACGATACATTCCTGGCTGTCGAGAGTGCGACTATGTCGCGCAATGTGGTGATTGACTGTCTGGTGCGGGAGGTGGCGGGGATGGCTAGCATTATGCGTGAGAAACTACTGCAGAAGCTGCGCGAGGACCTGCAACTGGCACTTTGTGTTCGTATTGTGGCGTATCTCCGACGTCTCGATGCTCTTGGGGAGAAGAAAGATGGAGTGGCAGCTATTGGATCGTTGGAATACGAGCGACGACTTAAGGAGGAGTTTCTTGCCTGCAGAAACGTGTGGCTCACTTCCTTGAGCCGAGGCATTTCGTCCTCGGACCCGTACCAATATGTGCGCTCTCACTTTCGATCGGTAAACAAAGTGTGGCTGCTGACTTTTTGAGGCTTTCATCGTGTAGATTGTCCGAGTTATTGACATCAAGCGGACGAGCTGGTTCGATATGATTACTCAATATTCAGCGATCTTTGGTAGCGAGGTGCGTCCCGTGACAGCGGTGCCGTCGTATCGTATTTATATTCTTGCTTACATCTCGGCACATTTGTATAGAATGTAGACGGCAAAGTGGATCCTCCGCTGTGTCGCTGGGCGACAGCAACGGTTGCAGATTTCATCCATACTCTCATGAAGTACGTGTGCTATTGAAAAAGCCACAGCTGTACGAAGTCGTCGTGTGCTGAACGAAACCCATCTTGGTGTCAACAACTCATTGTTTGGTGTGGTCAGGCAATTGCCGAAGATTGATGACTTGAGCTCGATTGCGACAATTGTCGAACAGAGTTTGTTCTTTGGAGGCTCGCTGGGTCGCGTCGGTGTAGATTTTCGTGCTGTGCTTGTTGTGCATTTCGAAGATCACGTACTGCACTTGATGACGAAGTGCTGGCGATCCGCTTGCCGCGAATTCCAGGAGGATCTCAACGCGCACTCACTGTCAGCACTTGGTAGCTCCTCATTCTCAGCATCTTCGAAGACACCCATTGTGATTGCATCGTATCTCTCGTCAGCTGAGGGAAGTACCAACAGCTTTCCTTTCACGTCCCATTCATTGGCAACTACCTTTTCAGATGGTTCACCACCACGGCGTCTGATGTCATTTCCTTTACTGGCTGAGTTTACGAACGCGCTGTTGTCTTCGCTGAATGAGCTGAGATTGTGCACAATTTTGTCGTTGCAGAATCGCTTGAGTAAAAAGTACCAGAGTGCTATCGGCACGATGCTGCTTACAATCGCCGAGTTTGTTAAGGAGAACAAGCTTGATCTACACACATCAGTTGAGCAAAGCAATATCGATGGAGCCAACGTAACCTCGAGGAATGCGAGGGCAGTGGAGCTGACCGGTTCTGTGCGTGCAATGATCGAGGTGCGATACGCCAAGCACATTTTCGACAGTGTGTGAAAGTATTGACCGATAACTTGTATGAATTGCGCCCACACAGGCTATTCGTTCGGAGCTTGTGCCATACCTGATCAAGTGCTTCCACCGCCTATTTCCGGTACCGTCAGCACATGCACTCCGTGCCGCCAGTGCCTTGAGCAAGGAAATCGAAGATTTTGACGTGATCATGCGCGAGGCTGGTTTACTGAGCTCGTCACCGTCTGGCGAGATTGAAACAAAAGCCATGGTGGGTGGAAGCGCGAAGTTGGTAGAGTCTTGAGGTCAGGATTCTACTGCTGTTCGATCGATTTTCTTTTTGTCTCTAGACCACTTTGCGTGAACATGAAAGCCCCTTCCATTGCCATTGAAGATTGAAGATCAGTCGACATTGCTGTGCGATCTTTCCTACGAATATCCTGATGCTCTGTGTTTGGTGGATCAAGCTTTCTAAAGCATAAAACCCAATCAATCATCAAATGTTGAGGAGTGGCTTACTAGGTCTAGTTCACCGAAATACTTCTTTGCGTGATGCTTTGGATCCATTAGACTGTAGTGACAGGATCTTTTCTTGATACGATGCAAGACCTTGGCCGTAACAACACTCATAGTTGGGGAATATTGCAACTACGTGCAAGTCGCCTTTACCTAGCTAACGGAGGCACCCATTTGGGACATGACGTTCGATCTAGCTGTTGATGAGCTCGCGGATGAATGAGGTCGTCGGTTCTTGGGGTGGAAAAGACAAGCAAACAGCAGTCAAAGCATCGATTTATACGCAGCATTTATGGCGTGATTGTAAGTGCTTTTCTAGACGTAAAGAGGTCGGAATCTCGCTCTTGAGTGTGATCATAGCAAGACAATAGCGAAATGTACTACGTATCGATTGTTTATGCGTCAATTACAGAATTAGCGCTAGTCAAGTTTATACATTGCAGACTAATCAAGAGAGAGAGCGATACGCAGCCCATCGTAGGTCATTTCAATGTTTAGACCCTTTTCCTGTCCCATCTTGGGCAATTCGACACTAGACGGAGGAAGCAAATGTTGCTCATAGGTCTGAGTCACGACTTTGACAGACCAACAGTCTCTACATGGGCTAGACCTCTCGGAGATCGTCCATACTTTGTCCGCTTGGCGGTCAATACGATAGTAAACACCAGTGCCTTCGTTGTGCTCGTGTAGTTTGCACTCAATTGTGCTTGATTGCGAGTATCTTGCAAAGGCCGTAGGAAGGTAGTGCATGTAACATATGGGTGGCTGCAAACGTAGTGAAATGATTAGCGCACTTTCATGTACTCACCGACAATGTACCATTCGTCAAAAATGCCAACTGCAAACAAGGGCGTTCTGGTCAAATGGTATGTGCTATGGATACGATTGTGTCAACGATTAGGCTGTGCCTCTCTGATGTTGCACGACTGACAATACTTTGTACTTTGCTGGCAGTGACCCAGCTACGAAGCAGTATCTGCTACATCTCAATGAGACTGCAGTGCAGGTTGACAGCCTGGATTTATGAAGTATTAGTGAAGTTTACATGCTAACACGACGGATGCTTTTTGTATTGTGTTTCTTTGAGTTGTAGCAACGATTTGTGATTGAAGATCTGGACGACACACATTTATTTATTGTGCCGGACTCGAAGGTCATCGCGTTCATTGAGAAGAAGATGGACGAATGGAACGAGAAGAACACTTACCAGCCACCCACACAGTAGTCAGCGCAATGGCTTGTATGGTGCGAAGAAGTCAACAAAAAGTCACTGTCTAGACAGTCTAAGCACATTTAGCGGGTCAATCTAGCAACATGTGCCTTTGGTTTCATATGGGTTTATGGATTGGAGTCAAAATCGCTTCACTCACATCTTTCCGCTTGTCTTTGCAGTGCATATGATTCCTTTCTTCACCACGTGCTCAATTGGAGGGTCTCCCATCTCGTAAATGATCTGCTCCCACTGGGTTGCACGCATTAGCACCAAATCTCCCAGCTTGCCGACTTCCAGACTGCCGTGGGTTGCTGAGCGATTAATGGAAGCAGCAGCGTTGATAGTAGCGCCAACAAGCGCCTCCTTCATGGTCATCCCAAACAGAACACAGGCCATGTTCATTGTTAAAGGCATCGAGAGGCAGTGGGCGTTTGGATTGTAGTCACTACCGAGGGCAACAGGAACACCGGCTGCAATCATACCACGGGCCGGTGGGTTGGGCAGATTCAATATGTACTTGGTCGTGGGAAGCAGTACGGCAAACACAGGCTCCGGTTTGTTAGCCACCATAGCTTGGAGATCTTCAGCAGTCAACATTTCGCAGTGCGAGATGGCACGTGCACCCAAAGCGGCGGCAATGGCGCCGGATTGCATTGAACACATTTCATCTCCATGGAAGTTTATATCGAGTCCAGCCTTCTTGCCAGCATCCAAAATGCGGCGGGTGTCATCTTGCTCAAAAACACCTTTTTCACAAAATACGTCAATGAACTCAGGCGAAATAGTGCCATCTTTCTTGGCCTGCATAAGCGCTGGTATCTGCTTATTCACGATATCTTCTGTAGCTTCAGCAGCTGTCATACCATCGGGAATCGAGTGACCACCGAGGTAGTTGGAAACAATCTCCACTGGGTGTGCGTCATCACCAGTCGACATGTTGTGTAACACACGCAGCATCTTAAGCTCGGTGTCTGTCTCAAGTCCGTAGCCACTCTTGGCCTCAATCAATGTGGTGCCGCAACGCAGCATGCGATCCAGCCTTGCACGCAGCAGTTCAGACAGTTCATTTTCAGAGCTCTTCTTGGTATGTCGCACAGTATTGTTGATACCGCCGCCGCTTTCGTGCACCTCCATGTACGTGGCACCAGCCAACTTCATGGCGAACTCATTGACGCGGTTGCCACTCCACACAGGATGTGTATGCGCGTCCACAAAGCCAGGAAACACTACCATACCGCGAGCATCCACATCCTTTTCAAATACCACAGGCTGCGGTTGTAAGCTCAGCCACTTTTTCACGTCAGCTGTAGGCCCTACGGCCACGATCTTGCCGCTCTGGTCCACAACCAGCGACGCGTTCTCAAGCACAACCAGCTCATTCTGGGCTGGACCCGCCTTAAATGGCTCACCATGTGCACAGACCTGTACGATCTGATGCGCATTGTTGATGTACAGGAGGAAAGAGCTCATGGATCAAAGCAATGGACGAGATACGGCAAATTTGCGAGTGTGCATCAAATCGTCCTCGGTCATGTCAAAATTCAACTTAAGCCAAAAAATGGGTACGTCGATACCTCGAGTCGAGATTCTTTTGTGCAATGAAATGCGTCCGAAGAGTTCTCACCGACGCCACTGTCGGCTTTGTCCTCTTAAAAGCGTCCTCATTGATCGTGCCAGCGGACTTTTTTGTCTGTAGTTTGCGCTCAGTCTGTGTTTGGAGCTTCATTGTTACTGCATTGTTGGAATGGCTCGAGTCACTGAGATTTAGCTGGACAGCCGATACTTGGGCATCTTAGAAATCAATTGAACATAAGTGACGAGATAGCGAGCGAGCGATGAGGCGAGACGACGCAAGATGGAGGAAGCAAAACAAAGCACTTGAGGCCGACAAGGTAAGTTGAAAAGCAAATTTGTTGGAGGTGGCTGAAAAAATCAAACTAACTACCGCTCCTGCACGTGCATACACAACGATGCGCTCTACTTCTCCTTTGTGCCCTTGTGTATCAGGTCAGGCACTCCTCGATGACTGCTCGAGCTTATAGCTTGCTGACTCTCATCGCTCGGTAGTCATTGCTTAAATAACAAATTCTTTCATCACTGCTTGGTGGGTGTTTCCACAGTCCCTCTTTAGGCGCGTTTGCATCAGCTGCATTTGTAGAAACACATTCGTGCCTTCCAGTTCATTCAGCTCATGAATACAAGCAAGTCGATACAAAATGGTATGTTGTTCGTGTTGTAGTGTATTTTGTACATCTGCTGCTAACGAACCTGTCGTTAACATACATGCATCACTCTCTTCTGCAGGCTTTTGAGCCATCGAGCATTAGCCCTCGCGACGGATTTGGCGGTATACAAAGGACTGTCGCCGCAAGCTCAAAAAGTGTATGGAGTATACCCGTAATGAATAAAAATACTATTTTGTCATGTTTTAAATATTTCTATCTCCATATCAGGATGGAAGTAATTGTACTCGGCTGCGGCCCGTCGTCGTCGGTGCCATCCATGCGCTGCGTGCTGAGTCAAAACTGCACTGTGTGTCTTGAAGCGCACGTCAAGCCGGACTCTAAAAACCGTCGACTCAACCCCAGTTTGCTTGTTCGAAACCTGACCACCGACACCAACGTCCTCATCGACTGCGGCAAAACTTTTCGCGAGTCTGCACTTCGAATCTTCCCTAAGATTAACGTCTCGGCTGTTCACTCACTGGTGTTGACTCATGACCATGCTGATGCGCTGCTGGGTATGGACGATCTTCGAGAGGTTCAAGCCCATGTGGAGACTGTTGATCCAGTGACGAAGGAGGTGTACAAGATCCCTCCCGAGGCTATGAAGGTACACTGTAGCGAACCCACAAGTCATGGCGTGATTGCTAAGTTCCCGTACCTGTTTGATAGTGAACCTTCGCCTCCACTCGATCGGGCAGTACCAAAGCCATTTCGGTGGACTGCCAAACTCCAAATTGACGTGTTCAGTCCATGGGAACCGTTCGAAGCTTGTGGCATCAACTTTCTGCCTTTTCCGGTAATTCATGGGGCAGGATATACGTCGTTTGGTTTCGAGTTTGGATCCGAGGTTGGTGTACGGTTCGTTTATATCTCGGACGTGAGCGAGATACCTGAGGAGACGAGAGCCTTTTTAAATGATGCAAGCAAACCTCAGATTGATGTTCTGCTCATTGACGCGCTTTATTTGGAGAAACACCACAGTACGCACATGAACTTGAGGAAGGTGATAGAGGAAATTGCAACTTTCAAACCGAAGCGAACGTTACTCACAGGTATGAGCCACGACTTTGACTACTCGAAACACAGTGTCGAATTGCCCAAGATGGGACAGGAAAAGGGTCTAAACATTGAAATGACCTACGATGGGCTGCGTATCGCTCTCTCTCTTGATTAGTCTGCAATGTATAAACTTGACTAGCGCTAATTCTGTAATTGACGCATAAACAATCGATACGTAGTACATTTCGCTATTGTCTTGCTATGATCACACTCAAGAGCGAGATTCCGACCTCTTTACGTCTAGAAAAGCACTTACAATCACGCCATAAATGCTGCGTATAAATCGATGCTTTGACTGCTGTTTGCTTGTCTTTTCCACCCCAAGAACCGACGACCTCATTCATCCGCGAGCTCATCAACAGCTAGATCGAACGTCATGTCCCAAATGGGTGCCTCCGTTAGCTAGGTAAAGGCGACTTGCACGTAGTTGCAATATTCCCCAACTATGAGTGTTGTTACGGCCAAGGTCTTGCATCGTATCAAGAAAAGATCCTGTCACTACAGTCTAATGGATCCAAAGCATCACGCAAAGAAGTATTTCGGTGAACTAGACCTAGTAAGCCACTCCTCAACATTTGATGATTGATTGGGTTTTATGCTTTAGAAAGCTTGATCCACCAAACACAGAGCATCAGGATATTCGTAGGAAAGATCGCACAGCAATGTCGACTGATCTTCAATCTTCAATGGCAATGGAAGGGGCTTTCATGTTCACGCAAAGTGGTCTAGAGACAAAAAGAAAATCGATCGAACAGCAGTAGAATCCTGACCTCAAGACTCTACCAACTTCGCGCTTCCACCCACCATGGCTTTTGTTTCAATCTCGCCAGACGGTGACGAGCTCAGTAAACCAGCCTCGCGCATGATCACGTCAAAATCTTCGATTTCCTTGCTCAAGGCACTGGCGGCACGGAGTGCATGTGCTGACGGTACCGGAAATAGGCGGTGGAAGCACTTGATCAGGTATGGCACAAGCTCCGAACGAATAGCCTGTGTGGGCGCAATTCATACAAGTTATCGGTCAATACTTTCACACACTGTCGAAAATGTGCTTGGCGTATCGCACCTCGATCATTGCACGCACAGAACCGGTCAGCTCCACTGCCCTCGCATTCCTCGAGGTTACGTTGGCTCCATCGATATTGCTTTGCTCAACTGATGTGTGTAGATCAAGCTTGTTCTCCTTAACAAACTCGGCGATTGTAAGCAGCATCGTGCCGATAGCACTCTGGTACTTTTTACTCAAGCGATTCTGCAACGACAAAATTGTGCACAATCTCAGCTCATTCAGCGAAGACAACAGCGCGTTCGTAAACTCAGCCAGTAAAGGAAATGACATCAGACGCCGTGGTGGTGAACCATCTGAAAAGGTAGTTGCCAATGAATGGGACGTGAAAGGAAAGCTGTTGGTACTTCCCTCAGCTGACGAGAGATACGATGCAATCACAATGGGTGTCTTCGAAGATGCTGAGAATGAGGAGCTACCAAGTGCTGACAGTGAGTGCGCGTTGAGATCCTCCTGGAATTCGCGGCAAGCGGATCGCCAGCACTTCGTCATCAAGTGCAGTACGTGATCTTCGAAATGCACAACAAGCACAGCACGAAAATCTACACCGACGCGACCCAGCGAGCCTCCAAAGAACAAACTCTGTTCGACAATTGTCGCAATCGAGCTCAAGTCATCAATCTTCGGCAATTGCCTGACCACACCAAACAATGAGTTGTTGACACCAAGATGGGTTTCGTTCAGCACACGACGACTTCGTACAGCTGTGGCTTTTTCAATAGCACACGTACTTCATGAGAGTATGGATGAAATCTGCAACCGTTGCTGTCGCCCAGCGACACAGCGGAGGATCCACTTTGCCGTCTACATTCTATACAAA
Source organism: Pseudoperonospora humuli (assembly GCA_003991265.1). Lineage (NCBI taxonomy): Eukaryota > Oomycota > Peronosporomycetes > Peronosporales > Peronosporaceae > Pseudoperonospora > Pseudoperonospora humuli. The sequence continues at coordinate 9,960 of NQFO01001854.1, forward strand.
TGTGCCGAGATGTAAGCAAGAATATAAATACGATACGACGGCACCGCTGTCACGGGACGCACCTCGCTACCAAAGATCGCTGAATATTGAGTAATCATATCGAACCAGCTCGTCCGCTTGATGTCAATAACTCGGACAATCTACACGATGAAAGCCTCAAAAAGTCAGCAGCCACACTTTGTTTACCGATCGAAAGTGAGAGCGCACATATTGGTACGGGTCCGAGGACGAAATGCCTCGGCTCAAGGAAGTGAGCCACACGTTTCTGCAGGCAAGAAACTCCTCCTTAAGTCGTCGCTCGTATTCCAACGATCCAATAGCTGCCACTCCATCTTTCTTCTCCCCAAGAGCATCGAGACGTCGGAGATACGCCACAATACGAACACAAAGTGCCAGTTGCAGGTCCTCGCGCAGCTTCTGCAGTAGTTTCTCACGCATAATGCTAGCCATCCCCGCCACCTCCCGCACCAGACAGTCAATCACCACATTGCGCGACATAGTCGCACTCTCGACAGCCAGGAATGTATCGTAGACGAACAGAATCACGTCCAACGCTGAGTCAAACAACTCGTTGTGGATGCACGCCTCCAGTAGTTGCGGGATCTCCAGTAGCTCCGTCAGCTAGCGTAGACGCGTGACAAGAATTGACATATCAGTCATGGTGTTGAAATCATTTCAGAATCGATTTACCTGCAAATAATGCTCAAAGACGAACTGGATGTCGCCATGCTTGGCCACGACGTCTGCCATCTCCTGCTGGAATTCGGTACAATGTCCTTGTAGTTGTGGAATGATGTCCTCGATGTTGACCGTTTGCTTCTTGAGCTCTACTAGCTGTACGACAAGTTTTTGATAAACAGCTCTTGCATTGCGATCACATTGGAAACAGATTGAGTAAGTGAACGCACATCATCTTTGACAATAGCGGCGCATTGGTTGCTCTGAATGAACACGTGGTAGTTCTTAAGTACGAGGTTGCGCAGCTGTTCTGCTGTATTGTCTGTCTGGATCTGTAGACGCCATGGCTCCTTCTTGAGCTCCTCGAGCGAGCAGGTCTTGAGCGACGCCAGCATTAGCACGACTGATATTGATGGAATACCGGTACTATTCGGTATATGCACGTTTGGTAGACAAATGGCAGCACACGATAAGCTCGCCCAAGCTGTGGGAAATGGAGAAGCTCAGCCCACCGACATACGAACTTGAATGTCTTGAGAACTGCTGGAGATTGTGGTCATCCATGAGCGACTACAGGCCTAGAAACGCAAAGTGAAAACGTATCATAGCGCGATAAGACATCGGGCAGTCCCGGGCAAGAGTGATCAGATCAGTTTGTGAACCCCCCGACGGAGAGTGGAAGTGTCGGAGTCTCAGCAATTGGGCGTCCAATATTCACAACACGTGTAGGCTCTGACTTTGAAATTGGCAAGCACAACGACAGCAGAGACTCAAACGAGTATGAAGACACCAGCCACGTAAGCAGTATTCGAAGTCCGTAGCAGCATGAGATGGATGCACAACGTGTGCAGAGAGCACAACACGGACTCGAGGTCGTTTTCTCATTTCACCGGATACTTGACCTCAGCCAAGAACTTGGTGAACAAATGATGATCAACGCTGGCGTGATGACTCGCGAGCACGTGCAGATGACGTTTGGAAGCCAAGATAGCGATCAGAAAAAGGAGCTGCGAAACATCGCAAAGACAATCATGCAGGCGTGCTCCAGTACCGACGAGACGGACGTGACGGAAGCGTTGCAAATGCGAGACGTTCTCACGCCAGATGGAGCACTTCGTGGGTAAAGCACATTCACAACATGGCTGCACCACGCCTTTGGTATCTCTCAGTTCGAACCAATTGCACGGAGCGTGGGGCCTTCAAGTGCGTACCTTCAAAAGCTAGTTTGAGCACGCTCGTCGCCTCTTTACCTAACAAATATCGAGCGATAGACACGACGCATCAGGTGAGGTGGTCCGATTGGAGACGGAGAGCGGGAAGAAACCCGACAAAAAGTCTTCCGAGAGTCCTGTGCTACTTCCTGGACACGTGCTAGACGTCGTCGTTGGACTAGATCTCGGGATGCGGGCGCTGTGTGCTGCTGCAAAAGAAGTCATTTGTCTAAAGTAAGAGAGGCAGAAATGTAAACGCGCCGTCGACATCGAAAAAGGCTGCTGTCAGACAGAAACCAAATGTATTGCTGTGTTTACGAGAGGCAAACTCATACGTGCACTTGCACATGCACCGCATTC
>NQFO01001855.1:0-88530 GCA_003991265.1 Pseudoperonospora humuli
TGTGTGACACACACGATCTGGCAAACAGATCCACCTTCATGTAATGGCTGATTAAGGCCCATTACAATAAGCATAGATCGGTCCTGAGCAATTGTCGCCCTATTCTATTATTAACGTCGACGCTAATTTGGGGCCCAAAATTTTGCCACACCGACTTGACGGAGTTTTGAGCTTACTTCTTCAATCCGACCAATATGGGTGCGTTCCAGATCGCGATATCCGAACCGCCCATCTTCAGTTTCAAGCACTGCCACAGCTATACTCAGACTCTAGGTTTCCGGCTGGCGCAGTTTTGTTAGACTTTGCCAAAACCTTTGACAGTGTGGTTTGGGACGCCTATGTCATGGTGGTAATGCACTTTGATTTTGGTCATGATTTTCGCCGATGAGTTAAAGTCCTATGTTCGGGTCCCTGATGGGCGGTCATTGGCCCCAATTGAATTGGAAACTGGCGTACGAAAAGGGGTCCACTCTCGCCCGCTCTATGTGTGCTCTTTGTTGAGCTCCTTCTCAATCTTATTCGCACCAAACTTCAAAGCTTGAGACTTCAAGGCGGGCCAACGACTCACACGGTCATCAGCTTTGCAGATGACTGCAATGGCCTTTTACATGATCTATAACACACCAATGATTTTCTTGGTTTCGTAGACGAATTTTGCTTGGCAATGGGCATGTCGCTCAATACGGCTAAAACTGTGGTGCTACCATTTAGGCCTTGGAATACGTCTTCTGAGCCGCTTCGACTAGATCTCAAGCAATAAGGTGGATAGTTTTGGACTGGCCGAATTACTTGGGATTTGGTATGGGCCACAACTTAGTAACGCTTGTCGCCTTCACCATTTACTGGCGGATATGCAGGCGCGGAGCTCACTTGAAGCTCGCCGAGCACGCACTCTTCGAGGTCGCAATTTATTTTGCAGCAGATAATCTAACAAGTTAATGATATTTGGCAAGTGTCAGCAGTATTACGGCGTCAGGATTCACAAATCACGTAGACGCACTAATCTTTCGCTTTATGTGTAAATCCAAGTTGACAACCGCTCTTTCATAAGATTGGCGGTTTTTACCTCCCAGTCTTGTAGGTTTGGGTCTTACTCCGGTGAGCGAAATTATTCACAGCTTACACCTTCACATGATGTGCAAAGTTATTCTGGTCGCCCTGACTCACTCCCGTATGGGAAATTCCACCAGGGTGGAATCAGTCATTTGACTTTTTCGACCAAGCCATTAAAACAACGGAAAAGACTTCGATATCCTCTATGCGCTCGCACACAGACTGAAATTGGGCAACGACTGATTGGGCTTTCGCTGTTAAGCTTATGACTTACCTATTGGGTTTGTCTTAAGGCCACCTAGTGGCCCATCGGTCTTGGGCTATATCCTATTGATCCTTTTGGTTCGCTAATGCGCCTGATTGGTTACTTTATGAGGTACCATTACTAGACTATGAAGAAATTTGTATAGTGAACTACGCTAGTTCGACAATTTTGCGGATGTAATGCAGTTTGTTTTCTTAGCACTTCATCTGTGATTGGTGGATAGTGTCGCGTGGCGAGCCCAGAGGGAGTTGGTTGTATGCATGACAGATACAAGGACATCCACTCGTTCACTTGCACCACCTGACACACACCAAGCACAAAATCATCAAGATAAACGACGACGATGATGGAGCGCCAAACACAGAATGAGCGCAAGCAGCAGAAATAGAAGTCTGCTAACACCACCTTGGAAAACGCTTTCAAGTGTCTCCAGCGTCCCGTGTTGCTTGAACATCATCTACCGTGACCCTCTGAAACAGATCTAGATGGAGCCCTGGCATCTGCTTCATCTTCACACGCTCTGATGTCAATCTCACCGGATACTCCACCCTCAAGCAAGAACTTCGTGAGCAGATGGTGGTCAACGCTGCTTGATGATTCACTTTTGGCTGATCTCACTAATCAGTAAGCGAAGGAGAAAGAAAAGTGAATGCGATCATGCGTGCTTGGGAGAGCACCAACAAGACGAATGTGGCAGAAACACTACAGATGCGAGACGTTCTCATTTGTATAGTGGCTTCCGCGGCCAGATAATTTGGTCTTTGTCGCGCGCATCGAGAAGCGAGTCGAGGGCTTCAAGCGGGAAGTATCGCTACCGATGACGTCACTCCAAGAGAATTAGGTGATGCACCACGCCTTGGATATCTCAGTTTGAGATCATGCATCAGGAATGTGGTGTTTCCAAGAGTGATTTGTGAAGCCTCTGTATCTAGCAAAAGTACGAACATGCTAGTCGAACAAAGTAATAAGCAAAATGAAAAACAGACGTTGCAAAAGCGCACGACGTTAATGAGTTCAGGGCAAGCAGATCGCCATCGTCTGTTTGACGAGGAAGACTGCTCTATAGTGTGTCGCTGCGATCGCGTGGGGTGCCCACGATGTGAGCGCAGCAGGAACTTTCAGAAGGAGTAGAAAAAGCGCGTACGTAGAAAGAATTGTGGGACACGAGAAAGGGCTTACGTAGGATACCGAGCATCAACACTTGACAAAAGGTTTGATATTGAGTGTTGATGTCGACTGTGGCGAACGCAGTGATCAAGGGCGCAGTCGGAGGCGCTGGCTTTCTCGTGAGTGCCTACGCGCTCACCAAGTTCATCGAGGCCACGCCCGTGGTGCGAATCCCTTGTAAAAAAACATGGGAGCGTTTCCTCTCAACTGACGTATCCTCGTATATGACTTTTGCCGCAGAAAACCGCGCCACGTGGCGATGCCGAGCATGATATGGATGTGGTGCTATGTTTCAATACTAAGAAGTTTTCGCATGAGGCGGTGGACTTCTTTGTGCAGTTAGTAGAAAAGCAAAGCCACCTGATTATCGTCCCCAAGCCTAAAAACGTGCTGGAAGAGCATGAAGAAACTGAAGACAAAAAAGAAGGCGCGAGACCTGAAGAGATGTACTACTTGTTGGGGGCTGCACATGATACTCTGGTCTCGATCAAGGAGAAGAGAGAGCGTGCGTTGCATGGCGACGTGAGTGAAGAGCCTGTGTCGGAACGCTTCTGTTCGGGAGACCGGATTGACCTCCTCCTCTTTGAGTTAGGACGTTTGAAAGTACATCCAACTAACGCAAAGATACCTGAGCCGTTCCAGGATGAGGAGCATGGTTTATTGCTGCAGCAAGCGATGCATTCCAAGCTTTTGACCGACCACTTTCCGTTGCATGACGACAAGGAACGCAACGAGTTGGTGGAGAAATGGGTGAAAGAATGGAAGAAGCCGCAGCCGATCAATGCCGTGCATTCTTACTTTGGAGACGAAGTGGGATTTTACTTTGGCTTCCTCGGAATGTACACGCAGTGGCTCATACCTCTTGCAGCTGTCAGTTTATTGACGTTTGTGCTAGATTTCTATCCCGCTTGGGCTGCGTATGGTCGCGGCTTGTACTCACTTTTGGTGACAAGCTGGGCAACAGCATTTCTAAAGTTCTGGAAGCGTCGCGAGAGTACGCTACGCAATGAATGGGGCATTTCTGCTTCCGATTCCATGACTCTAGAGCCCACTCGCACCGAATTCTTTGGTGAAAAACGATTTGATCCAGTTGAAGGGTGCTACTTCACGTATTTCTCACGCAAAGACCGCGCGAAACGCTACGTCGTGACGATCTCAGCGACAATGGCCGCAATGGCTGTGGTAACCTTTCTCATGGTGCTGTATTGCCGGATGGAAGAGTGGTTTGCGGTTGCATTTATTCCTGCTACAGGATGGGACGGCTTTTATGAGTATGTATACCTTGTGCCTTCGATTATCTATTCGGTGGTGGTAATTTATGTGGACGCAAAGTATTCCGAGCTCGCGTCCATCCTGACGCAGTTTGAAAACCACCGCACCGAAAGTGATGTAAGATATGATTCATAGTTTACGCTGTATACGTCGAATAGCTACTGACTACGTTTCTTTCATCGTAGTTTGCGAACGCGCGTGTGCTGAAGTTGGCGTTGTTTTACTTCGTCAACAACTTTGGTTTTCTCTTCTACGTGGCGTTCAAGTCTCGCGATATGATCCTTTTGGAGCAAACTCTAAGTTCATTGCTGATCACACGACAGCTTTTGGGGAATTTGCAAGAGCAGCTTATGCCCCACATAAGCAAGCGATCGTCCCTTAAGGCTGAAGAGAAAAAACTGGTCAAAGAAACTCACAACTCAAATGCCATTTTCAACAAGGTTGACGTAGAGCTCCTGTTCCCTACGTACGACGGAACGTTCGACGACTACTTGGAGATGTTTGTGCAGTTTGGGTACGTATAGAATGACCGGCTTGTGTCACGACGCAGCGAGCTAACTCTGTCATAACGTGTTGTATTGTGACGCTGTAGGCAAGTGACTTTGTTTGCAGCGGCATATCCGCTTGCCTCATTGTGGAGCTTGTGCAACAACATCATGGAGATTCGAAGTGATGGCTTCAAGCTCTGCGTTAGCTACCGTCGAAGCCACCGCACTTCTACACAAGGCATTGGTACTTGGTACTATGCTTTCAGTGCGCTAGGCTACCTATCTGTAATGACGAACTGCGCGATTTTCGGACTGCATTCGGGATTCCTGAACCGACTCTTCACGAAGATGTCGTTTGCCGAGTCGCTCGTGGTAGTGGCTCTGATGGAACATGCCATGGTAGCCGTGAAGGTGTGCGTAGAAATGTTTGTGCCAGACATGACCACCGCGGTAGCTGAAGCGCATCGCATGAAGCGTGCCTGGCTCCGCAAAAAAGCCTCACTTCAAGTGGAACTGTCGTCTCGCCAGCTCTTGCAGTCCCGAATGTCGTTGGACGACAAGAGTGACGAAAAGAAGGTGGCTGTGCTTCAAGAAGCAGTTGCCGCAGCTGATGTGAATGAGTGGCTGCGTTGTGAGAAGGAGCGTCGACTGAAGCTGGAGCGCGAATTGAAGAGTTTGAACGATTTGTACATGGGCTGGATCCGTGAGGAGCAGACCAAACGGAAGAAGACGGAGCACAAACTCGCCGTACTCATGGAACGAGTGAAAGATCCGCTGCACGCCATGAATATATCCAAAGAGAGCTAGGTAAGTTGCACCAATGGCAATTCTGTAAGATGCAGCATAAGACATTCAGTATATGCTGCACAAAAGAATTATCCGTGTATTCGATTCCATAGGTTCTGTATTCGATTCGCTAATCTGAAACGACCGGCCGACGATAGATCATACAAAGACAGGGAACAAGCCAAGTGTATCGGGTGACCCAGTTGCAAATAAACGAGAAATGGCGGCAAGTCAGAGCGAGCTGGATCGACAGATCGAGCAGCTCAAGCGCTGTGAGTATCTCAAAGAGTCCGAGGTAAAGGCTCTGTGTCAGAAGGCGCGCGAAATCCTTGTAGATGAGAGCAATGTGCAGCGCATTGACGCTCCAGTGACGGTAAGAAGGAGGGAGGGAAACATTTATAGGGGGAATTCTGATTTTTTGCTTTATTTGTTTTACCATGTGCATTAGATTTGTGGAGACATTCACGGTCAATTCTATGATCTTAAGGAGTTGTTCAATGTGGGGGGAGAATGCCCTGAGACCAACTACCTTTTCATGGGTGACTTTGTCGATCGTGGCTTTTACAGTGTGGAAACGTTCCTGCTGCTTCTTGCACTCAAGGTTCGTGTGGTGGCTGAACTGAATGAGAGAGAGTGAGAGACGTGGAAATGACTTTGTGGTGACTTTTTAGGTGCGGTACCCGGACCGCATTACGCTGATCCGTGGCAACCACGAGAGCCGTCAGATCACGCAAGTCTATGGCTTCTATGACGAGTGCTTGCGCAAGTATGGCTCGGTGAATGTGTGGCGATACTGCACGGAAATCTTCGATTATTTAAGTCTGTCAGCTATTATCGAGGACAAGATCTTTTGCGTGCACGGCGGTCTGTCTCCGTCGATCAATACGCTAGACCAAATTCGCATCATTGACCGCAAACAGGAAGTTCCGCATGACGGTGCAATGTGCGACCTCATGTGGTCTGACCCAGAGGATATTGACGGCTGGGGACTCAGTCCTCGTGGCGCTGGATACTTGTTCGGTGGTGATGTTGTGGAGAAGGTACGAGAATCTTACTGACGATAGCGATCTTGTCTTTTGTAATTGAATGCTGACATTGAACGCTGTTGTGATGCCACAGTTCAACCAGACGAACGATATTCAGCTCATCTGTAGAGCGCATCAGCTAGTGATGGAGGGACACAAATCCATGTTCAACAATGCACTGGTGACGGTCTGGTCGGCACCCAATTACTGCTACCGATGTGGCAATGTTGCGGCTATCTTGGAACTCGATGAGAATTTGGAGCAGCGATTCAAGGTGAGATCAGCATCGTTCTGTTCGTTTGTAGCACTGTAACCAAAGACTGATCACGACGCTTTTTTTGCGTATACGACTGCTGAAAACAGATTTTCGAAGCTGCGCCTCAAGATGCACGTGGTGTGCCAGCAAAGAAGCCAGCTCCAGACTATTTCCTATAGTGTGTTTAGCAGATTGATCATAATCAGCGGACGTGTGCTGCTTTAGAAGGTGCGCTTCCACTCGGCGCGATGATGGTCGATGATTACAGACATTGCACCAGTCCTACGAAACCTAACCTCTGTTGGATGAGTATCTTGCGATGCTCGGTATCCAGGACTGACCAGGATGAATACTTTCTCGTGTCCACGATTGTTTCTATTATGTACGTGCTTCTTTATACTCCTAGCTATGTCCTTTCGAAAGCCTGGGTCCGTGTGCCTCACACTTGAGTGCTCCAGCGCGTGGATACCTGCGTTTGCTCATGTCGCGATCCTCATACTTTGCGGTGCACTTCACTAAATTGGAAAAATGTCAAAATTCAACTCAAAACATGAAAGTTTGCTACATGATCAACTTTTGACCTAAACAAGAAGATAAAATGAAGACATTTAGTGACGAATGGAGGTGTGCACGGCTACGGCTACATCTTCGCAATGAACAACTCTTTCAGGGTACGGAATCGATCAATGCATAGATGAGATTCTGCTACAACTCGTGGTATAATTTGCATCTAGTGACGTGTTGTATGGCAACCACTAGGGGAGCCTGTAAATGTACAAGTTCATGCGGACGTGATGTCATCGTCTGATGAGTTTAAAGCTCCCGAGAACAAGCACGAGGTATCCGACACAGCCACACAATTGCTACAGCGCTGGAGGAGACATTGTGAAGGTGCTCGTGTCTATGTTCAAGTCGCAAAAGCTTCTGAAACGAGCTCACACGCGAGCAGTTCTGCTCCATCTTCGACGACTTTGTTCAGGCAAGAGACACAGTTTTACCACATTTCTGCAACTAATCGAGAGGATGGAGCTGGTACTATTGTAGTGCTAGAAGCGCAGTTTGACTTGAAGATCCGTCATGAGTTCTGGGATCGACCAGTGCTGCTGAATGTGCACATTACACCGGAACTCGGTGTCATTCGAGTTGTTCATGGGATCAGCACTCCTGAGTCAGTAAAGCTCAAATTGAAAGAGTCGATGACAGCTTCGCTACTTAGCGATGACTGGGCAATCTCCCAGCTGCTGTCACTCACTCGAGAAGAAAATCAACCGCCACCGCTCACGACACGACGTGTTGAGCAGCGTATTGTGGTCACAAAGCCATTGCAGCTTGAAGTTGAGAGCCGTGAGCTAGCTGGGCAACGTGTGGGGATTTTGACTCGAGCTTCAAACACGCATTCGACGTTAGCATTGGCGTTGAGAGACTTACATCTTCAGCTGGACCAGTCCTTACGAGCACAGGACGCGTTGAGTAGAGAGACGTGTCGCTATCGCATTGTGAGTGACGATAAAGTGCCGTTTCCAGTTGTATTGCAACCTCAAGAGCGCTACAACTTTCTCTTTGTACTCGAGCCGGTGGAGGTGATGGCACCAAATGAGGCACTTGGTAGGCCAGGGGCTGACAAGAAGCAAGCAACGACGTCATCCACACGGCAAAAGAACACCAAAGCATCGGCAGCATTGCGCTCGACGGCATGTTCTCAGCAGCACACCATGTTGACGCTTTCCTGGTATGCACTCGATGTGTCAATGGACGTCATTACGGAAACTCGTACGATCGTTTGGTCTCCGAAAGCGCCGTCACCGTCGTTTTCCTCGCGCTCGAATGGTGAGACCGAGCTGCAGACAGACATCCGACACTTTGTGACGTGTGTACTAGATGGACATTTGACGCGACGTGTAAAGCCCAATGCTGATTTCAAATGTGTGCGTCTTGTTCCGGACTCGGTATTGCAGACGACTGTGGCACCGCTTGCATCGAGCGTACAAATTGGAGATGCAGTCACAGTGTGTGTGACGGTGTTGAATCGCTCAGTGTGCGTGGACTTTGACTTGGCACTAGTGCTCCCTGCACAAACAAGAGATGGCAATTGGAGACACGATGGAGACGCAGCAGCCGTTGTGGGCTTTGAGGCCTCACTACGATTGGGGTACGTCGAGTGCACTCGATTGCTACTTTGATGTGACTCAACTGATTGGTACTTTTTTCTTCAGATTGGTGCGTCCAGGCATGAGCGTCAGTCGAAGTTTGCACGTTGCATTTCTTCGCTCGGGCAAGTGTAGACTGGGCCCATTAGTGCTCGTGGATTGCTTGACACGTACTTGCTTCGTATCTGACGACTGGGAAGTTTTCGTGAAAAACTAGTTCAAGCAGCGGCACGCGTCTCGTTGCGTGCTGAATGACCACCTTGCGGCAAATGCAACAAGACGAGCGTGGCAGCAAAAGGCAAGTGAAAGGCAGTACCATGAGCTAAAAGAAAGCGATGGATCCTGCTGCATCTATGAGCGCAAGTAGCAAAGTTCCTCCGGCTTGGCCATCATCAACGACAACGTCGTCAAACAAGCAAAAGACTGTCAACTGTGCTAACGGATCGACAAAACATGTGCGGAACCTGTTGGCATCAACATCACTATCACAGGATGGATAAACGAGTAGCGTGAGTGGGGTAAGATATTCCATTCAAGACAATTGAAGTGTTCATCAACGTCTTATCACATTAGCACACGCACATCACAAACCACATCGACCCGGACAAGTGGCAGTTAAAGCCATGGGGACCACGTAGGGTACATTTCCCGCTGGCGCTCTGGGCTAGTGGCGATCTCGAGCAGCTCTTGCACGTTCATGCCTCGCGAACAATGACTATTCTCCTTCTTGAGTGACACTCCACGAATTCGCTCTAGCACGAGACTCACATTTGCTTCCACGCGCTGCTGCACTTGCGTCTCTACGCGGTGATGAGCAAATGCCGGTGAGGCTGGACCAGGAGACGCACCAGGCGACGACGCGCGTCCAGCAGCTTGTGAATCAAGAGACAAAAGTCGAGTCTTTGATGCGTGCCACGAGAGCAGGTCGTCCCTGAAGAAGAGACACAACTGGTTGCTCAGGATGTCCTCTTCGCTCATAAACGCTTCAGCGGAAGCTGTCATTCCGACACTAAACGGTCCCTGTACTCCCGGACGTGTCATGAAGCTATGCAGATTGCGTGTAAGACGGAACGGCATTGTCGTCGCCGCCTCCAAGATCCCGCTGCTTGCATATCCAGGACGTAGCTCAGTGCTCACCACTCGACCTGTGCGCCGTGAGAAGAGCACGCGGTGGGGTGCGCGGTCCCCGACAAAGAGCGCATACGACAAGAAGCTTGAGAGGGCCAAATGCTTTGTAAATTCGCTGCGGAACTGGAAGTACGCATCACTGTGAGCCGAGATGCCGTACACGTATTTGGCCAACAGCGTCTCGGGGACGTGTTCGCTACAAATTTCGTCGAAAGCACGCGCTCTAGCCTGCACCACGCGCTTCTCCTCCTGCACGCTCGAGTCTTTTTCTGCTCCTGCCGCTGCAAACGCTTCACTAACACGCTCACGATAAAGCTCGACGGGGCCGTCTGGGTCCTTGTTTTCAATCTGACAATCTAGTTCGTAGATTTCGCCTAGCGTGACAAAGTCGCGATCGTCTTCAAGTAGTCGCACTCGCGGAGTCAATGGGATCACCTTTGGCACGTGGAAGATCGTGTTGCGCGTTTTGGTTTCCTTGTGGCGAGCCAAGAGTCGATTCAACAGCAGATACATCTGCATCATTCGTTCATCAGTGCGCGTAATGTGAGTCATGGCATATTGTACCAGGAAATAGTAAGCTCGGCCGTCGCTGCCACCCATAGCTACACGTCGCTGCGTAAAGCCATTGCGCAATAGCACGTCGACGGTACTCTCAAAATGCTGAATGCGTGCATGTAGATCCTTGATAGGTTCACTATCCGAGACGTATTGTCCTGGGACCTCCATGTTGGAACTGCTGAGCTCCATCAAATGCCGACTGCATCGCTCCAGGTAAAGCTTCCCTGCGTTTCGTTTGCCGACGTTCTTCACACGTACCTGCAGTAAACTTTTCCATCGTTTCAAGCGATTCATAATCTCGTAAAGAGTTGTAGTTGCTTCGCCTTGCTGTTGTGCATCGTCAGTCACGAGCGGGTTGAAATCCCGCTCAAATGCCGCCTTAAACTCCTCCACAAAGGCCTCGTGGTTTTCATTCTTTTGATGCGGAAGCAACACAAAGAGCTTGCGACACACTCTTGCCAGTGCCGCACGCAGCATTTTCGGCACAAGCTCCGTCTTCGTGAGCCTTGGAAGCTGATAACACTTCAGTAAAAGAGCGTGGACTGCCGTCAAAAGCTCTTCCTCTGGCTCGGGCCGGAATCGGGTAATCATCTCTTCCAGCATGCACTCCATTTCAAACGTAAGCGAGTCGTGTGACCTGCGCAAGAAGTTCAACAAGTCCTCCGTGTATTGCACGGGGCCAACGTCAGCCCTTAAGGAGTTCCCGTCACCGCCATTGTTGCGCACTTTTTCATTCCATGCATCGAGCGACAATACCGAGCCAGGTGTTGCATTGAAAGCTGCGGGCGTTGGACGAGGTGGTCCAACGAGTCCTGCAACTTCTTGAACTTGAGCAACTGGCATCGTCGAAGGAATTCCAACAATATGCCCAGACTTTGTTCGGTAGTACACATGCGCTTGAGACGGAGAGGTAGCACTTGCAGACTGCGCAACGCTTGTCGAACTTGAAGTAGTTGATGATTGTTGTTGGTTGGCAAGCATCATTGCATTGTCACGGTTCTCGAGGAAAAAAGCTCGCATGGTGTAGTAGAGGGCTTGAGGAAATTTGGCAGAGAGACCACGGAGCAAGCCACGAATTTGCGGCGCCTCAGGCCGCCCGAGTGCCATCAGTAGCTGCGGAATCCAAATGATCCAGATCCAGATTGGCAACTGTTTTCCATGCGTCTCGAAAGCCTGAATAAGTACTCCGTGTCGATCGTCCATGTTGAGCAACCAGAGCACACGGGCGATCATAAGACGCGCTGAGTTGCATCGATGGTGAATCGCCTGCAGGTAACACGCAATGGTTTGTGAAGCTAGAGCAAGTTCTTTCCGCACGAGGAACAATCGATAGCAATAATGTCCCCACGAAAGCCATCCCTTGCCGTAGCTATCGCAAATTTGCAAACAATGGGAAAATGTCTGGTTTGCTTCAGGAAACGATCCCTGGGCTTCCAAGAAGAGCGCCTTGAGTCGAAACATCTCTGCTTTCTGGCGAAGACTGAAGTAATCCAAGTTGGTCGTATTCAGAATGCTAAGACCACCGGAATACTCGGTAGCACTCTCATAGCAAATGCATACTTGCTCACGAAGTTTCGAGAAAGCATCCTGTACATCCATGGCTGGCACTGAATACAACTTGGCTAATGCACCAAGACAGACGTCCGGTAGTCGCTGCTTGCGAGCTGTATGGGCGAGTTTGATCACCGACCATGGACTATCGTGCATGCAGGCGAGCACCTGCGCGTCACTCCATGCAAATGTCGTCTTGACGACTTGGAACATGTGCGATCTCCATGTCAAGATGTCGTCCCATAGAAGAATCGGTTCCCACTTGTTCGGTAAGCGCTCCCGCCACGTGTTGATGGACGGTTTGAGGTTTGGCAAGGCCGCATGTTGTGCACTTGCCGACTTGATGTCTTCCATCATTTGGATTGACTCTTTGACTTCCACAAACTTGTGAAACAGGTGCATCAGCGGCAAATGAGCACGTGAAAGAATACGCGGTAGACCTTGCCATTGATGCAGTGCTAGCTCGGCAGTCTGGGCGGCAAGAGTGTCGATAGCGCTGCGTTTATCAGCATCAAGAATTGAAATGTACAATCGCTGTAACCGGGTCTGCGGGCATCCCAGCTCCGTTGACGACTGCATCGACGGTGACAGCAGCAGTTGCTTCGCTGAAGCCCAATCTCCACGTTTCCACGCACAGTCTAGCAGCAATTCCTGGTTCTGTGTCGACTTGGCAAAGTCATTCATGAGCTGCCATTGGCACAGCTGCTTGGCACACCCCACCCAGCGTTCCTCCCATAGCCTCAACTCGAACAAGTTTACGTCCTCAATACTTACACGTCCACTTTGTGCCTTCGAGAGTGCACGGAAATATTCTTCCTGCGCTTCATGGACGCAGCCAAGTGCTTCTAGAGTCAGTGCTGTGCGTGTCTCGGGCTGGGCTACGTTCTCCAGGCTTAATCCAATCCGAAGATCGCTCTCACTCAGCTGTTTGTAGATCGCACTGAGGGCTTCAATCCATCGCAATCGACTCTCGACACTCAGGTCCGATTTCTCCACATGAAACTCGCAAAGCCTCAAAGCGCAGCTCCACACGTCATAGGCCGAAGCAATGTGCAGAACAAGTTCAGGTGTCATCACGGGCGCACTAGCGCATGTGCTTACAATGCCTTTCATCAGCGTTTGTACCACATTAGTGCGGCGAGGAGTTGACGTGCCAAGTGGCACATTCAGGTCGCGTTTGTTGTACTTTGATGCTAGAATCTTGAGCAATTGGCTCGTCATTTGCCTTTGCTCCGACTCCTTCAGTAATTCCCACACGGCACTGAACAAGTTCACCCATAGCTCTTTAGCTAGCTCCAAATCAATGTGCGCTAAGGCCCGTAGACCCAACGTGAGCTCAGATGCTTTCACTTGTCCATGGCTATCAAGGAACTCCGACTTGATAGACGTCTTGGCAATTAGCGGCGATGTCGAGCTTCCCCTCGCAAGAACGGACGGTGGATCGACGGAAGAGATGGCCGCCATTAGCGTTTCAATGGCTATCACAGGCCAGTACCTTGTTCCACAAGCTTGCCAGTCCTGACGTAGCACATGCTGCACTCGTGCAATGGGTCCGGGACCAGTAGCTGCAAAGAAAAGCTTCAAGAACTGCCCTCGTGTTGCAGGATCTGGAGCAAGTAGCCCCGCCATAAAGTGCGTCGTCAGACTGTGACTCTGTGGTGTCGGGCTCAGATGCAAGAGAGGGACTGGAGTCTTGCCATCACTCGCTGGTGAATCGCAAAGCTTGAGAACCAATTGATAGTACTCTTCGTTTAGAGGAATAGCTGAAATTTCGTTGAGCCGATCGAATGTCGCCATCTTGTTGAGCAAAGTCATCTTGTCTTTGGTAGTCAAGAGCTGGTTGGTGTCTGTAGATACCACCATCTTAGCCACAATTTTCGTGATTTGAAGCAGAAGCGGAATGTTGTAGGACCCCTCCAGACAATGGATCAGCAAATTCGTGTAGAGACGACGGTGCTCGCTGGTTGTAAAAGTGCACTTTGCCAGCAAAGCGTAGCACAAGACAAGAAGCTCAATCGGCCTCTTACTTCCGCCATCAACTCCACTTCGTGCTGTAGCGTTACTTACAGCAGTCCCCGACTTTTTCTTCATTGCGTTGCCCACTTTTGTCTTCACCGTCTCAGCTCCGAGAGTCTGCTCAGTGGCACCACTTCTCTTCTTGAACGCAGACTTTTCACCAGAACCCTCACGCTTCTTCACATGTTGCACGACATTATTCACCGCCAAATTGGACCGTCCTGCCTGCATTTGATTCCATTCGTTCACAATTGCTAACGATGGTGTAGCCATCACTCGATTCCGTCCAAATGAATCCACAACTGCTCGTCCACTTTCCACGCCAATGGCTGTGCCATTGCTCCCTCCGTGTTTACCGCCATGAGCACTCCCACTTCCTGTGCTTGCAGACTGAATCAAATGCTCCCGCGTATATCGCTGTGCCAACTTTAAGAGTGCTGGAGCAAAGTGATCCATGACGTCTGGTGTCACCTCTGCCAAGCCGCTCAGGAGCTTCAGAGTGAACTCGCCGGGGTAGCTTGAAGGGGAGCCCGCAACCCGAGGATGTTGTGAAAACAGCAAGCGCATACGTGCTGCCTCGTGGTTGATCAACGGGTTGATGCCGCTCGGGTCCTTTTGCTGCTTGCCGGAAGTGTGAGCGTGGCCTGCTGTAGCATTGCCGCTTGGTCCTCCCTGCTTGTTAGCCTTCGAACCAGGCACACTCTGGGTTGCGTTTTTGCCCTTGGCCTTCGAGGCAAGCGCACTTGGTCCTCCAGATGAGTCTTGCTGATACATCGCCGCATTCGTAATACGCTCGTTGATAATCTCGCAAAGCCACGGATAAAACTTGCACACAACTAAAGGTTGAGGCGCACGAGATGGCGGGTACAACTAAGCAAGAACAGTCATTGTGAAAGCAAAGCACATGACACAAAGCGTTGAATTAGACCACACCCAAAGACGATCATCAGATGATAGCGATGCACCACATACCTCTGCCATTCGACATAGAAACTTCGTCAAACTTGCTTGGATTTCGTGGTTTTGGCGATCAAAACACGGCTCGAGCAACTTCATTATACGCGGTGCGTACTGAACGACGTAAGGTGTCGGGCATTTGGACATGGTAACGACCTCGGGAATGACCAACGAGTTTAAAATGCCCAGCACAGCGTCGAGGATGGCCAACGACGATAGCGGTGCGCCCTTGGGGACTGCAAAGAATGGAGGCATGACTGTCGGTGGCAAAGGTGCCGGAGCCGGAACTTGCTGTCCTGTTCCTCCAGAGGCGACAGCAGCAGCTTTCATGTTGGCCTGCAACTGTTGCTGCTGTCGAATTACTGTCTCGGCAGTGACAGCAATGAGCTTATCAAAGTAGGAAAAGCGGATCGATGCTGACGGCCACAACCGAAGCGCCTTGTCAAAGAGTTCCCCACACGTCTTTGCCAATCGACTCGTTTCCTGTTTATCCGCAGATGCAAGAGCAAACCGGAATGCAAAGTTGATGACCAGATCCACCATAGCCCCACTCAGCTCAAAGTCGTCCTCGTTGTTCGCCACCCGATTGGCTTCCGACGATGGCGAGGCTGCCACATGTCCTTGCTGCTGCCCAAGTCCGGCCGTCAACGTTTGCGGTGGAGCTTGAATCTGCAATGCACTTGTGCCACTTTCACTCGAGCTTATACTTGCCTGGATAGCCACAGGCTTTGCATCCGATGCACCAGTGCCTCCACTTGTCAAAAGTTTTCGTTTCTTTGGTGAATGGCCATCCGGACTTTGCTCCAACGCTGTTGCGCTTGCCGTGGATGCGCTTCGCTTCAGTTCTCCACCAGACGTTGTCGCTTTGGAACCAGAAGAAACACCGCGCATTGCCAGCCGATCTTGACGTGTCTGCTCCCACGAAATCACCAAATCCACAATATTGACCGCAAGTCGACGATTGTCTGGCGTGCTACTCGGAGGGATCGCCAAGCGGTTCAGCGAGTTCACCATGAGAGGAACGAATTGGCTGCGGAAGGGGTAAAACAAAGCTGGATGGCGAACGATCAAGAACCAAATATGCACCAGCTGCCCAAGCACATGGCCCTCTTCATAAGCAATTTTCTTTGTCCATTTGATCGCCTTGATAAACTCGTTGGACGGCAAACGACTTGGCAACGCGGGCAAGAGAATGTCAAAGGCCTTGCGGACGAGAAAACGCGCGTCCATTTCATGTGTACGCAATAGCGCCACATACACTTGCAGTACGATTTTGGGTGGAGTGTCGTAGACTGAGATAAAGCGGCACACATTTACGTACGCCCAGAGTTTGGACGTCAGATCGTGAGCCTTTAGATGATTCCACGCAAACTTGATCACTTCCTTTCGGTGGTCCGTCACGTACTTGCTCATGTGTTGAATGAGCAATGTGCCAAGCTTGAGCAGCTCAATTCGAAGACTTTGCATGGTATCAGGCGGATAATCTTTGCTTGCCAGAATCTCCCGTAGCATCCACATAACGGTGTCGAGATCCATCACGTCAATATTGTCCACGCTTGGGTCCTCAAACGATGTGATCAGCACAGGCGTGATCAGCAACTGCACAGCATACACCTTGAGCTCCTCGGATGCACCGGGTTCACGAAGCATGCGCAGAAATAATCGAATGAGGTTGCGTTTGTCTGTAGCGCTGTACTTGGTAGCAACTTCGTCACGGTAGAACGTCTGCAGGAAGCTAAAGTCGAAGGGCGTTCGGTGAAGAAACACCGACACCATATCCAGTAACACTTGCACGTCTTCGGGTTTGGCACGCGTGTACGTAATCAAACACTTGACCAGCAGCTTTGACTCAAGATGAAACTTGATAGGAAGCCGCTCGTGCGCAATGAGTCGCTGGATACGCGCTGAGGAGCGCCAAAGCTTTCGCAAACAATCAATCACCAGGGTCTGTGACGCCAGCCACGACGGATGAAGCTTGCTGATTGATCGAACCAGCCGCAATCCCTGGTAGTGGAGCTCCAGTGCCTCTTGCTGAACCTTGGACGCAAATGGTCCACTACTGACTGCAGTTGAGCTACTGCCCAGCGCCAACGACGACGCCAGTCCTTGGCTTTGAGCTCGGGCGATTTTCGCCTGGGCTTGCGCATTCGCACGATGCACGTACGTTGCTTGCGCTTGTTTGGCCTTTTCCTGCGCTTGTATGGGCTTCAAACCTTGTGCCTGTGCCGTAGCAAGAGCTTGAGCGTGAACCTTCTGCGCGTTCACTTGTATTTGAGCTTGCAGCTGTTGAGCTTGCTGCTGTGTGACCAAAGAGCTCATCGCTGGACTGGGCAACGAAGCTTGCATTGTTGCCGACGAAATGTGACTCTGGGCTTTCGCAATGTAGTCTTTGCTGGCCATCTGAGCTTTTGCCTGGGCTTGTACCAACGACAATCCTTGCGCCTGTGCTGCTGCCAGGGTCTGCGCGTGTAATTTTTGAGCATTGGCCTGAATTTGCACTTGAGACTGGACTTTTAGAGCTTGCTGAGCGCTCACTTGGGCCTGAGCTTTAGCTACATATGCTGCACGAGCTTGAACGCCACGAGCTTCCGCTGCAGACGCTGTCATCCCTTGAGCTTGCGCAGCTGCTACGGCCTGCGTCGCAGCTTTTTGAGCATTCAACTGAATTTGAGCCTGCACCTTGGCATCACTTGACACTTCAGCACCAGCTTTCGTGTCCCCAAAACCAGAAGCGTTTAGCTTTAGTGCTGCGTTGAACGTTGCTTCCATCACTGATTCGGCCCCTCCGTCACCAATAATGACCGCGCGAAGTGGAGCTGCCTCTGGTAGCTTGACAAGCTGCTGAAAGAGTGACGAGTACTTGACTTCAATCAAACGCTCACGCTTTAGAAAGAACGATACCGCCATAGAGGCGTAGCGATTCAAGAAACGTGTCAGCGGAATCCGGTAAGGCGAACTCATTTTGCCGTAGCTTCCGTACTTGGGCAATACCGCCTCAAGATCCACCACGCAATTGATGAGCGGCTCTAAGAACGCGTCATTCGGAGGCAGCAAGTGGAAAAGGTCGACAATTGCTGCTGCAACAGCAGGTTCTTCCCCTCGCTTCCAAATTCCTGCTTTGATGATTCGGTCAGGATCACGCCATTGCTTCAAGTGTTCTAGCAACTTTTCTCCGAGTGTCACGTTGAAACAACTGCTCAGCAGTGTCAATAGCCGCAGCAATCCTTCAAGCAATGGCAGATTGAGCTTCCGATAGTCAGCCAAGTTGAGCAGTACCGGTCGTAAGCACTGCTGGAGAAGTTCCTTCGGTAGAAACACATCTTTGTTTTGCTTGTTCAGCTGAATGACGTCCGTCAACGCATCCTGAGCGACCTGCACGAGCTCTCGGGGTTGGCCCGTCAGATACCGAAAGAATACACCCACGAATCGATTGCGATACTCTGGATGCTGATTGAGGTCGTTAGGCGCTGCAAGAAAGACTGCTCGAAGCAATTTGGTAGCAGCAATGCGCAATTCACACGCTTGTGAAAGTCCAAACGGATACTCTTGAGCCGATACGCCTGAGCCTGGAATTGCTGGCGCGGTGCTTCCACCATTGCTGGGACTCTCAGCACCAATCATCGTCACTCCATCGCGTTGAGAGTCTTCGGAAATGAGTTTCCATACCTCTTGAAGAAAGACCATTATCTCCTTTGTAAGTGAAAAGATGGGCGGATCAAGTGACAGCGCGTACGCCATAGCATCCACATAGCCCGTCCTCGTGTTACTCGGAAGCATGCGTAGATTACAGCCAGTAATCTGCTTACTGATCAGCTGATTGTATGGGTACAGCATTGTTGAAGCAGTCGTTCCTTGTAACGAGGCTACTGTCGTGATGCAATGCTTCGCATGTTGTCGTGTCGGTGCCTTTGGACTAAGTAACTCTACGACAAACATCTGGAACACCTCGGTATCTTGGAAGGCAACACACGACAAAAAGTCTTTTTTCTTGGCATCGTTCTCATCAAACTGGTCCACATGCCCCGACCGAGCTTTCCAAGCAGTCTTGACAACCGTCACTAGCGCTTCACCTGTTTCAGCGCTCACAGTCGCACTTACTTCCGGTGGGTGGTCCGAAAGCACAAAGAACAACGCCTTGATTATCGTCAATTCGTTTTCGTGACACCACAGAGGCTCCAGTAAATCCACTAGAAGTTGAATACCAATCGCTCCTCCAAGCTTCTGACGCCAACTGCCCTTGTCATAACACCCGTGCGTAAACACCTCGCACATACTGTTGAATAACGCACCGCCAAGTTCCACAGCTGATTGGGGTGAATCAAACTGCGCGACTGCAGTTTTGATGACGAAAGTGGCGATCTCTTTTGCGGCATCGACGGCGCGCTGATCCGGCGAGCTTAGCGCAAACGCGACGGCTTGCACAAACGAGAAAAAGTCGTTTGTTACGTCCGCTTCTGCCATTTTTGCGGCACCGTAAGTCGCGTGGCGTAGCGTCTCGATTCGTTTTGGTGTCGCCAAGTGTCGGCCGGGTGATAGGCCTCTTGTCGCTGCGTATAGCGTCGATGCATGCAGCGACGACAGCTCGGCAAAATTCGGCTGCTCTCGCGAGCACTTGGCCAAGGCTAGAACTGTCAAGTGACTCGCAATGCCTTCCAACAGCTTTTTGGCCTCCAAGCCAACGTCAATATCCACCATCGTCTCAAATAACACTTGCAGCAATTCTCGACGTGTGGCTCGCAATGCCTCCTGCGAAATCACCTTCTGCATGGGCTCTACGTGCTGCGCACTCAGGCCACTTATGCTTGCTTCATGTTCCTCCGTCTCTTGGTCAGCATTGACGCAGTTGTTGGCATTGAGTGATACCACCGCCGCACGAGAGACAAACACGAACGCACATCGTTTATGCTGCAAGATGGAGCTGCGGATTTTGCCCATCGTCTCGATCTCCAATTGCAGCGTTTTGTCGTCTTTTTCGAGTAGGAACGCGGACCCGGTGAAGCTTTCACCCTCTTCAAACTCGTCAACATCTGCAAGTCGTGAGTCAGTCTTGCTGTTGTTATTGCGCTCTGTCGATGACTTTCGTAGATATGTGCGAAGTATCCTTGTCGCCTGCGTCACAAGCACATCCATCTTCATGGGGAACCTGCCGTTCTCCGCCAGTGTGACGCCATCGCTCTTCATGTCAATATCCATGTTATCGCCCTCTTCACACCACTTGAACGTAAAAGTCAAGCCAGTGAACGAATGTTCGTGATAGTCCAAGTTCAGCGGATCCATAAGATATTGCCGATTTCTTCCGCCGATTTTACCTAGAACACGCATAGCTAGTTCACCG
The DNA here is from genome assembly GCA_003991265.1 of Pseudoperonospora humuli. Classification (NCBI taxonomy): domain Eukaryota; phylum Oomycota; class Peronosporomycetes; order Peronosporales; family Peronosporaceae; genus Pseudoperonospora; species Pseudoperonospora humuli. The sequence continues at coordinate 20,005 of NQFO01001855.1, forward strand.
TATGGATACGGAGGTGGAATGAGGTGCGTGTTCAACGCCTCGATAATCTCGGTAAGCAATCGGTCCTGAGACGTCATGATCGGATACAAAAAATCGGGATTGAGATTGTCCACCCAAAACTCGAGTGTCCGCAATCCCAAGTACGCGAGTTCCCCGCGCGATAGAATTGCTTGCACTACAGACTTCATGAGTGATGGAAGGTACTGGAGCAATGAGCTCAGTCTTGCAGGGATCGTCAAACACAGCTCAAGAAGTACCTCCTGCATCGCAGGTTTACCCATGTGCTTTTGGAGACGCATCAGAGCTGACAAAACGCCTGGTAGCAAGGGAAAGACCTCCTTGTAAAAGTTTTCGTACTTGCCGCCTGATATTGATCGGAACAGAGCACGAAGCAAAAGCAAATAGTTGTCGGGATGTTTCGTGTATGTAGCTTGCCTCAAGCACGACTCAATAATCGTCCGCAAGTGTGGAAACAGCGCCGATTCGTTGGACTTGAACAACGTCACCGAGCCAAAGACAATCTTGAATAAACGGAGCACAATTGAAGCGCGATGCACTTGCGGTACAGGCCGCATCTTTTCAAACTTCAAATTTTCGATCGTCATGATCTTATCCAGTCGTTTGGTGTCAGGCAAGTCTCCTTCTGCCTCAACACTCAGGTCCTCCATCTGCGTGATTAAAAACTTCAATAGAATCTCAGCAAACCAGCAGCTCACATTCGAGTTGGCCAAGAAATGCTGAGGAATTGTCAGAATGGCGTGGTCCTGGAGAATACACTCATATAGAAGCCGGATATTCGAGATGAAAAGATCACGAAAGTCTGCTGCCTCTAAGACGGTGAATGCACCAGCAAAGTGGTCCAGCATTTGCTTTTCCTCTGAGAGCGTGTTCTCCGACAGCGTATACAGAATAAAACACCGCAGTCCATTCCGAAGCACCTTTGCAATAAGCAGACGCTCATCGTCAGTCAATGGATACACGTGCTCGCCCCCAGATACCCGACTCGATGAAGTTCCAACGACGTCAATAGAATGCGAGCTCAAGCCAGTATGGATCCCCTGTGAGCTTGGCGCAGCAACCAAACTACTTCCATCCGCGGTATTGGCATCGACAGAGGACAAATCCTTAGCGTGTGGATTTCGGTAATTAGCTGTACACCATATGACAGCACGGATGCCAAGAATCATCGTGCGCAACAGCGATTTCGTGTCGCGAATACTCGGTTCTTCCTCCGAGATTGAATCCGCAGGACGCTGGACACGCATGTACGGCAACAGTAACGCCTCTAGCTTTCTCTCGTATTGCGTTTTCGGTACAACATCTCTCGGTAGTAGACTAGACTGCTTGATTTTATCCATCGCGCCTCCTTCCAACAAGTCAGATCGATCTCCACCAAGTTTACTGCGCTGTGTTGTCGCGAGAGCGGCAGGAAGGTTTGCCAATGTCGTGCCAAACTTGCCGGAAATAATTAACAAAATACGTGATAGAATATTGCGGCCCTTCCATGCATCCGTATCCTCATTCTTGGCACTGATATCAACAAGATTGAGCAGCAGTCGAATGCTAGTCGTTTGTATCGAAATTGGCAGCGTTGGGTCGTGAATCCGCCTGCCATAGAACTCCACAATGGTACTCACTTGCGTGAGTGTCAACATATCTCGGACGTGATGGATCATATCGGCAAGTGTAGAGTAGGCCAGTGGACGAATCTGGTAAAAGCTGCAACGTCCTTTTCCAACGAGCACATCGTCATTCATGAGCAACTCAAGCTGTGGGTAAAATCCTCGCCGAAAGTCGGTCGAAATGATGTGCCTAGCGGCCACGAAAATGTCCTTGCGAAGCACAAAGGCATCTTTCGGGCAAGCGATCAGCAACTTGACAGTGTTCTCGCAAATTGAGTCTTGGAATGGCCGCATGAGGTTTGCGCATCCACGCAGCAAATACGTCACAAACGACAGCGTCTTGACTTGACAATTCAAAAAGTCCAAGTACCGCGACGGATGCGTCGTAGCTGCCATCTCAGGCGCGTGCAATGCCAGCGCTGACATCATTAACGGCACGAGTACTGGAATGTAGCTTTCAATGTAGCTCGGATAGCACTGGAAGAGCAGCATGATAATTAGCGGCAGCTCTGAGATTGTCTTGAACGATTCCAAGTTACTGCAGATGGGCTCTTCCATTGTGACGTCTCGATTGCCAGCAGTTGTAGTACTAGCAGCACCACTTGCCGGTCCTGAAGTAGTAGAAGTTGCTGCTGCTTTCGTGTCTTCAGTACTGCCATCTATTGGTGCTTGGGATGGCGTTGTCTCGGTTTGTGTTGAGTCAGTCGTAGCACTGGACGCTTCACTCCCAGCTCCAGTTAAATCCTTTACTGTTTCCGTAGTAGCAGCGGCTGATACTGCAGCTTTAGTAGCCGTTGAAGCTGCTGCCGTAGCTACGGCGCTGGATTTGAGCGCTTCTGTTGGACAACCAAACTGCTTCTTCATCGTCGTCTGCAAGTTTTTATACATGAGTTGAACGAGTTCGAGAAACGGCTGCACTTCGTTGCGTAGTCCTGGACGGTAATTGCGATGCAAGTCGAACAAAGTCTTGAGCGCAATGAGCGCATTGTCCTCGTTATCTTTCTGTAGGACTTCCATCAGTAAATGCAGGAGCTGCACCACATACGGCCGCAGCGCTTCATTACTCGGCAGACGATTCAGTATTTGTAGCAGCACCTTGCGGCACCGGTTCTGCGTCGTAGCACGCATCTGAGGCGGTAATTTGCTGTGCAACAAACCTTTCCATACGGGGAAGAGCGTTTCCAGGATACGGCCAAGCTGCGACGTGTGCAGGATCTCCGCACGACGGTAGAGGTCCACAAGCTCTTTGAGCACGGCGTCTGTGTCCCCGTCCACCAACTTTTGCCGCACGACGTCCACATTCATCGTCGCCTCTTGACGTGCACGCCGCTCGAGAGATTTCCGTTTGTTGGCAATTTCAGCACTGCGATTGGCTAATATCAAAGATTTGACCAAATGTCCTTTTGCACCAATGTGAAGAAGAGTACGCTTTAGCGACGTTTGGCAGAAAGTTTGTCAAGTGGTATAAGATGGAAATTGAACATGGCAGAGTAGGTGTATGTGTGTGTGTGTATGATGTACCTTAGGCACTTTCGTGACGTCTGCAAATGTGAGTGCATTGTTTCAAGGGGTTTGTTGATGTTACAGCTCATGGAGGTGGCATTTGGGCCATCGAATTGCTGCGCCACTTGGCTGATCATATCAATCGACTTTTTTCGGTGGTCGATACTTCTCGCGACTTGTGCCTGTTGACTTTAGACGTGTTGATTCAATTGACAATGTGTCGATGGGATACATAGCGGTAGATATGAGCGACTGCAACAAACCCGTTGTCGTGTGCTGTGGCAGGTGTTGTGGTGTCTGATTGCGCTATGGATCTCCAGAGTCAAGACACTGCCACAAATAGTGGACATACAAAACTCAAGTTGGACGGTACTGATACCGGTTTTTCTCAAAGTAAATCTTGTCGAGCTGTGATTGGTGGATGAACCCATTGTGACTGATACACGCGTCCACGACGTACACGAGAGCGCACATCAAGCTGAATGCAAACACTGCATGGCTTCTACGCGCGATGAAGTCGCTCCAGGAGAATTGGTGGACAGTACTGCGTTACGCCTATATCATCTCTTAGCTTGAGACCATGCGTCGAGGGAGTAATATTGTGAAGAGCAACAGTGGAGGAAAAGTACCAGTACGCTAGTCGCCTCTTTGCCAATCAAGTAACGAGCGACGGATACTATGCGTCAGTTTTGCTGTATCGATTACAGATAGAGGGCGAGAAGAAGGCCGACAAGATGTCCTATGGCTACTCGTGGACACGTGCTAGACGTCGTCCTCGGACTAGAATCCGGAATGCGGTCGCTGTGTACTTCTGTGAGAGAGGTCCGTTGTCCGCAGCAAGAGAGGCGTCGCGGAAAAGAGGAAAAAAAGAAGTATGAACCGGAATGGATACGCCTGTCTCGCTGCTTGAGCGTCGTAAAGAGCACGATATCGTGCAAGTGACCTCGAAGGAATACCATCACATGGCTGGCTTCAAGCAGCAGAAGACGAGGACGCGCGACGGTGTGGCGTGGAAGTAGCATGGGCCCCACAGCTGAAGAAATACTTCAGAGTGCTTCGCTGTGACTACGCAGAGTGTAGTGCAAAGTACTGAAACTGCGACGTGAACGCGGCATCAATATGCTGGCGCTGTGCAAGAGCGAGCTGCGCGGTGAGGAAGGCATCCAGGTTTCCAGAAGGGCGGAGAGGGTGGAGAATAGAAGATAGATAGACAAACAAACGCTCCTAGGAAAGATCTGGAATCATACTTGTATGGTGGATAGGCAGGCAATCTTAGATGACCACTCAACCCTCAGAAAAGTTGGGAGACGAGTAGAATCCATTATGGTTGACTTCTTTACTCCGATCTTAGTACGGCACGTAACGCAGACTTCCACTTGCTGTTGCACCACAGAGTGTAAAGTGGTTGCTCGTGGTCTCGTTGAAGGCTGCAAGGGGATCCACACCCGAAAAGTGCTGCCACGCTGCCATGGATCGCTGACTGCCTAGTGCATAAGCCTCGGGCTGCTCTAGTGGACCATCTTGAACCGATACGGGCAATCCCAACAATTGTCGAATACGCCGATTTGCCTTGTTGATTATGCGGTCTCGCTCCTTGTCCGTGTTATCACCAATTGCTCCAGAAGACATAGGCAGTGGGGGTTCCTGCCACTGATAGTGACCAAACAGTATGTCCTTGTTAGGAGCGTAGAAGTCGTAGCCGCGAGTCCAAAAGCGCGTGGCACGCGCATATTCGTGTCCGACAGTGATCAGCGGTGTATGTGGATCAGAGCGCACATCAAAGAGCGCTTGAACTGGACCAAAGTGAAATACTTCAGAGTACTGTGTTTGTAACACCGGCGCAAACACTGCAGCACCTCGACGTGGCATGAGCTCGGGAGAGTTGAATTCCACCACAGCGTCGCTGGACTTGGAGTGGATACGTGCCGAGCATTGTACGAGGATAGTGGGGGTCATCAAAGTGCGCAGTTCAACGGACTTGGGAGTGACGCTCAAGATGGCCATATTGTTTCCTATACTGTACCATTGTTTCAGCAAGTCAAGGTCCCAATGCAGCGTGAACACGACGACCGCTGGATCCACCGAAAGGTAAAACTCCTTCACAAACTTTTGCTCCACCATTCCTTCTGCCACATATCGAGCGACTGTTGTACCCACTGCTCCTGATGCGTCTCTCCTCTTTGCACGAAGTTGTCCAGATCGCAGCAGTTGCTTGCAGTCGCTTGGTTTCAGGTCGCAGAACCGCTCCACACACGTCTTCTCTTGCGTGAGATAGAGCTCCTCAAACACACGAAAGTGCACGCGAGATGCCAAGAACGCCGTCGCACGAGCATCGATGAGCGTTTGAGCGCACACGTCGCTGTCTCGGAAGTGGGTAAGTATCATTACGATCTGTTTCTCGTTGTGGAAGCCAAGCGTCTCGGGACGTTCCGCATTAGTTTCCTGGCGTTCGTCAATCGTGTGCGCTTTGTCTCTAGAATGCGTCTCAAGCGACATCATTTGCTGCGCCGAGCGTCGCGAAGACGTCTCGGATGACGGCAGTTGCAGAATGAGGTGCCAGGTCATCATGATGCACGCACACAGCGCCGTGAGAGCCACCCCCATAACCATACGACGTCGTAAGAGCAGCGAAGCTTCCTTGACGCTCATGAACGAATTGCGTCGATCACGAGGCCGCGTCTGCGGGAGCCCTAGTGCTGACATGGGCGTCTGGAAAGCCATGGTGAGCCTCGTGCCAATTGTAATGTATAGGAGCAAAAATGGTTCTAGCGGCCACGCTCTGGTCCTATTTCTACCCCAATGTCCCTTTAAAAGCCTGTCCACGTGGTCGCTCTTTCTCGTCGTATCCTCGTCGTATCGAGATCGAGAAGAGGATGGAGAAGGTGTTGTATGAGAAGAAAAGTTTAGTGTTTGCTGCCTCCTGTGATCATAACGTACACAAGAGTGCACATCAAGATCAACGCATCAACACTTTTGGTCGTTTGCGCGCGCATCAAGGAACGGGTTGAAGCCTACGACTGAAAGTCTCGCTATTGATGACGTCATTTCAATCGAATTGGCAGAAAGTGGTGCGCTACGCCTTTGGTGACTCAGCTTTAGACAGGACGATCAGAGTGTGGCGTTCTTAAAAGCGAGTTTAGAAGCTGCATGTTAACCAAAAAGCACGAATATGTAAAGACGTAAGCCACGCCGTCGGCAACATTGTAGAATGAAGCGAAAGAGGAAGTTGAAGAAAAATCATTTGCGTCGAATTTGTAGAACTAGACCATCTAAGGTTCGTGACGACTGCGATAACGCGCAAGTGACTTCACGCAAGTTTTGTCGTCATATGGTCGGAGCTGATGCCTGGAGCTGTGTTCACTCGACTTCAGACATGAGACGAAGGGAGCATCATGGACAGAAGTTAAGGGTCGAACGTTTTCGAGTGCATTAGTGCCACATTGACGTAGACCCACAGCGCGTCCGCGTCAAGGACGATGGCAATGGGACAGCGTCCATGTCATTGCAGTGTTATAGTCGCCGACAAATTTACGGTGCTGTGGCTATGAATGTGTATGCGTATGCGCCACCTGCTATGATCAGCAGAAGAACCACTGCTGCAATGACCATCATCGGAGTGGAGTCTGACTGCTTCTCCTTGAACGCTGTAAGAGCACAACATGTCACCCAATGAGTCAATCAGGCAACAGACAAATTCCATATTTCTCTTTCACGCACTATTGCTGGGGATGGCGTATCTAGAACGCAGCTGAGCCGCACTAAGCTCAGCGTCGCGCACGCTGCCTCCACGCTCGTAGCGCTGCCGCAGCTCACTTGCACTCATTCCATCGTCCATCGTATCGCTGATATCGCTTAGTTGTCTGCTCCAAGCAGATCACGTTTCCTGCACTGGTTTGAAAGCGCTTTGGCGACCTCTGCGTTAGGTCGTTACGTTTGGGTCATTTACACTTAAATGTGGAAAGATGCAAATGCAATTTCAAATTTGTGCGACTACTACCTCTTAGCGTGATATTTGAAAAAAGCAACCCAAAAATTGTAATTCGTCGTAATACTGCAAGCATGTCGCTCTTCACCAAAAAAGACCTGGGGCTGCTGCTGCCGGACGACACTCCAGGTGACCCGGTGTCTCTACGTCATACTAATAACAAGTGCTTAATCTCTGCTCACTGTTGGATTGTCAATGACCGAATTGTTTCTGACCCAAACGCTCGTATGTTTTCATTTTGGCAGAGAGGAGACTGAAGAGTTCAAACCATTAAAGCCACAGGTGGATCCATCCAAGAAGGTGACACGGTATCGGGCAGGTCAAATACCCAAGTTTGCACATGGCTATGAAGAAGATCGGGGCTTTGTGACGGCAAACAGCCAAGTACGGACGTTGCCTAAGGCTAAAACACAACACGAGACGGGTCGGGTGATCAGCACTGGACGAAAACGCGTAGTGGCGCAGGTTGTGCGCTCCTCAGCACCTGTAGCAAGCAAACTCGATGGAAAAGCGACAAATAGAGCGTCCTCCAGTGATGAAGAGGTTTCTAGTGGGGAAGACGTTGCTAAGGCGCTGCAAGATTCGAGCTCAGATGAGGAGAATGATTCTGACATCGACCTTCGACGCCGCATGCTACGCAGCAAAGTAAAAGCACGTGAGGCGCAGAGTGAAGAGAAGAGTAAGCCTGTTGAATCTGAAAGGAGAAATGAACGACAGCGTGTAGAGCCTCAAGTTGTGAAAGAGAGTCAAGCAGCAGCTGCAGTATCTACGACCGGAAACGAGAACTCGGAGTCCAGTAGCAGCTCCAGCTCCGAGTATGAGACGGACACGGATGATTCGGAGCCTGGTGAAGAGCTCATGAAGCCTGTTTTCGTGCCAAAGAAAGCGCGCAATACCATGAAACATCAGGAAGAACTCGCGGAAGAAGAGGAACGACGAGTGAAACGAGAGCAGGAGAAACTAGAGACACGAAAGTTGGAGTCGCGTCGTTTGGTTGCGGAAGAAATTCGGCGTGAACAGGACGGCACCAGTAAAGAAGGTGATACTGACGTGGAAATGCCCGATGACACCGATGGTCTAGACCCAGCACAGGAGTATCGCGATTGGGAACTGCGCGAAATGCGTCGAATCAAACGGTATGCGAGCCCGTTGATGTGGAGCAATTTTGCGTCGTGGTAACGTGGCGCTGTCTTTGTATGTTTTTCATTGTTCAGTGATCGCGACCGAAAGGAGCAGCGAATCAAGGAGGAAAAAGAAACTTTGAGGAGGCGCAACATGACAGAGGAGGAGCGTATGGCAGAAGACGCGTAAGTGTGGCTGGCTCGACACTTGTGAAAGAGCTGCGAACATGACTGACGTGTTCTGCGTTGTTTTGAATGTTTAGCAAGTTGAAGAAGAACGAGCCCAAGGAGAAGAAGAAACTCAAGTTCATGCAAAAGTACTATCACAAGGGTGCCTTTTACGTGGACGACGACAGCATTCGCTCGAAGGATGATGTGCGTAAGCGAGATGCCACGGATGCTACGCTGGAGGACAAGTTCAACAAGGAGATGCTCCCGACTGTGATGCAGGTCAAAAACTTCGGACGAGCTGGCCGGTACGGAACTTGTTGTGTTAGAGCTTGCGGCGTGCCTAACGTATGTCCGTTTGGTCGTCATGTTTACAATCCTAATTCGTAGCACCAAGTACACGCATCTCGTCGACCAAGATACGTCCAGTCGGGACTCGTTGTGGTCCCGCAATGACGACATTCGCGAAAAGTACAAAAGTCGCCTTGGCGGAATGAAGGATATCGATGGGTCGACGAAGCGACGGAGAAAAGAGTAACACTTGGAACTGGCGGCTTGGGACGACGCCAGTAGAAACAGCGCGAGCCGAGTCGTAAAAGCGTCATCCGCAGTCTCGCTTTGGATATATTCATTGAGCCACGGAGCAGCAGCAAAGCTTTCTTCCGAAATGGAGCTTGCATATGTTGAAAACGAGGGTGATTGGTTCGAACTGAGTACTTGCTTACTTCGCCCTCCGTCCTCTGAGATCGTTTTCCTTGTGATCAGAACTGTTTGCCTAAGTGGTCATGTAAGTGGAGATGTCGATCTGATCAGGTAGCTCCGGGATGTTCACCTCGAAACGCGATTGCACCTTAGCTAGCATCTCCGTGTCCTCCTCTGACGAGATGAAACTAATCGACAGACCCTTGGTGCCGAAGCGACCAGCACGGCCTACACGGTGGAGGTACTGGTCGCTGTCGTTCGGAAAGTCGTAGTTCACGACGATGTTCACACGCTCAATATCCATACCACGTCCGAACAGGTCCGTAGTCACCAAGATACGCTTCTGGAAGTCCTTAAAGCTTTTGTACCGCTTAATTCGCTCATCCTGGGAGAGGTCGGCGGTGATACAGATCGACGGAAAGTTGCACTCGTTCAGCAGGCGGTTGAGCTCGCGTCCACGGTTCTTCTTGGACACAAAAATCACCACCTGGTTGAACTCGAGCGCATCCAGCAGATCGTTTAGCTTACGGTTCTTCTCGGACTCCTCCAACTTGATGTAATACTGCTGCAAACCGTGCAGAGTCAGCTTCGTCTCGTCATCAACGTAGATTTCCATCGGCTATGCAGCAAAAACGATTCATACAGCATCAATTAGGCTATCGCAGTATAACAATCGCATCTCTCGTTCTACGGTATACTTACGTCTTGGCAGAACTTGCGGCACACTGGACGGATTTCCTTGCTCAGAGTAGCCGAGAACATCATCACCTGCTTGTCGTGTGGCGTTGCCTTGAAGATCTCCTGGATGTCACGACGCATGTCTGTCCAAATTGCACTAGATGATTACATATCCTCGCTGCTTGACTTTACAACTGAACTACAAGACGCACCGACAGCTTCCAGCATCTTGTCACATTCATCCATGACAAAATGTTTCACCTTCTCCAGCTTCAAGGTCTTTTCACGAAGCAGACCCAAAATACGGCCAGGAGTACCCACAAGAATATGAGGTGGATTGTTCTTCAAAGCCTCGCGGTTCTGCGAAATGGGCACACCTGTTGCATGAAAAAGATAAGTCGATACAACATCTCAAATACTCGATGCTTCAGAACTTACCGCCGTAGAATACCCCCGTCTTCACGTCCACCAGATACTTGCTGAAACGCTCATACTCGTGAGCGATCTGGAACGCCAGCTCACGAGTGTGACACATCACCACGACACTGATCTGTCCGTCTGCTGGCTCGATCTAAAGCACAAAACAAGGAGAAAAACAGTCGATTAGTCGCCTCTACTATCGAAGAATTCACACTACAAGGTCAGCTTCGTACCTGGTGTAGGGTGGCAAGCACGAACACAGCCGTCTTGCCCATGCCCGACTTGGCCTGGCAAATGATGTCCATACCGAGAACGGCCTGAGGAATGCACTCGTGCTGGACTGCACATATCATAAAAACAAAGTCATCATCGTAAGCAGCTGGTCCTTCATCTGTTATCTTGTACATAGTATGCTCACCTTCCGAGGGGTGCTCGAAACCACAGTCCACGACAGCGCGCAGGCACTCGGGCTTCAGGATAAAGTCACGGAAACCAGAACTGTGGATGCCGACGTAATGACCCCTGTCGAACAAAGTTCCCGCCGATCACGATTCCCACCACCACGGAACAGATACAGAAGAAGTTGTTAACAAAACTGGGTTCTTTCCTCTTCTCTCTCTCTCTCTGAGGTCCCGAGTGAGCGGATGAGCGGCCAGTCAAGCGTCGCTGGCGTCGTCATCAAGACGGCCAGCTCTCTATTGTAGAGAAAGACCCTTCGCATGAGCGCAGGCGAGCGAGAATACGTCGTCATTTTTCAAAGGCGTCGCTTCCTGGCTCTACTCCTCCGTCTCTCGGGTGGGTCTAAACATTCCCCCTCTCCTAGCAGCGAGATCTTTTTAGCTTACTTCTTGGCGTCCTTTCCCTCTGCGACCTTGGAAGCGTCCGTCGTCGTCTCTTCCTCCTCTTCATAGTCGACCAACTCATCGTCAAACTCTTTGTTCTCTTCGCCAGGCATGATTTCTTTAAAGAGGGATAAACGAAGCTTCGTGAGGCGGTAGGCGATACGCGGCGGTCGGTTGGTGGAGGTTTCAGTTGTGTGGCCCACTGACTGCCCCGCTGGGAGGGATCGAGGAGGGGCGACATTGTGCCGGATTACGATTCAATCCAGAGGATTGGATGAAATCAAAATGTATTCCACCAATGACAACTTCGTAAACTGCAATCGAGAGTATGGACCCCACGGCGTCAGCAGAGGCGTCGGCAGAGGCGTCAGCACCGGCGACCGAGACAACCGGGTCTGCTCGCTCAGCACTAATTATCGGTGAGTGTATATGCATTACTAATTTGTGGTATGATTTCTAAAACGTTGGTACTTGCCGGTCCATTGAGTGTAGACGGATCATACGCGGTGATTGGAGCTCGCAACCTCGTACGAAGCACGAAATATGGTCCACGACTCTATGTAGTTTGATACGTTCAACTGATTGTGATTGCAACTTTGGCGTGAAGGGAGGCAAAATCGATTACATTAAACTCCGTGCAGCACTAGAAGAGCTGGCGTCGGCGCAATTCGGAGGTAAGCACAAATGTGCACTTATAGAGCTACAGTATCGCTGTATGCTTTTGTGTGTAGTCGTGTCTAGGTGTTTCGCCGATCAGTAGCGGCATTGGAAAGACCGCGGATGCCTTTTGACGATTTCGTGCTCCGTTAGATTGCTGGTTCTTTGATCAGAATCCCTCTGCACAGCGGATTAATTCAGCTTTAGCAGCAGAGTATCATCGACTGAAGTTTGCGCCACCGGATGGACCCCAGGTGTTGGAGTCGAATGTATTGCTTTGGAGGTGGTAGTAAATAGCGGCTATTGACTGTGGTGCTTTGATACGTTCATCGGATGGAAACAGTTCCAGGTCAGCTTGTTTCCGATGAAAAAGTATGACTGTCATTGTAGAAGGTGTGGCAATCGCTTTTCACAGAATGTACAAAAAGGCGTTGACAACGGGTACGTGCATCCAATGTGGATGTCATTGAGAGCACAGCAGACTCATTTGCTCTCTTCCTGTCAGAATTGCGACTAAGATCCTGTCTCTCGCCTATGAAAATGTACGTTTCCTTATGACTTGTTCATCTAGTCACCTCGTGAAGGCTGTTAATGCTGCGTCAACGTATCAGATTTGCGATCGCTTTGTTTTGTTTGCGGGTACATAGCAAGCTCTTGGAGCTCTTTCAGACGGTAAAAATGCATGATGAACTCACGAATGAAATGCGTGGAGCAGGTGATGGCGATTTTTACAGCTCGCTGAGTCATGTCCGAAATGTGCTGCGGAAAGATATCTGGGTAATCGGTAGGTGCTATTGCGATGTGCGGGTGTTGTACTTGAGTACTTGTCAGACAAAAATGGTGAGCTATGTCGTTTGACGCGCTCATGCTTTAGGGTATCGAGGAACAGTATCTGGAGATCTTCAGCAGCTCGCGTCACGAGTTATTTGGATAAACAACTTGTGGTCGCAAGTTAAAAGTGCCCAGTATGTAAGCTCTTATGAGCACAGCCGTAGGGATGAAAGGCAAAAATATAACGAGTCCATGGATGAAGTGCGATGGTTTGAGGACCACCAAGGCGATAACTACCGACTCGATAACGACTCTCGTTCATCTCTCGACGAAGACCAAGACCTCAGCAGTGGCCGTCACGTGGTCATTGCACCTCGCTATAATCCATCGATACGCAGAAGAGGTCGTAGTCGTGATGGGCGCTTCACCAGAAGAGGTCGAGGCAGAAATGGCCAGGGACGCAGCCGATCTCGATCGAGGGATCGACCGCGTGCAGAGCAACCTAGCAGTGAAGGAGGTGCTGCTCTTGTTGCAGTTTCTGACGTCAATGCCACGACCACGAGCGTTCAAGCGGGAATGACAAACCGAAAGAGAAGGCTAATAGCTGAAGAAAAACGTGGGACTGGAATCAAAAACGGCAAGAAGCGGAAACGAAGTGGCATGTTGCGCGTGAATTGCATGTCCATGAGAAGTACTGACCATGACGTGTGCAAATTGTGTGCTATACAGACAAGAATGAACGAAAGTGGACAAGACGAGGAGGGCGCTGGGGCAAGCAAGAAGACGATCTGCCACTTTGCACTTTGTCAGACGTCAGCTCGGATGAAAACGATGGTGGCCCGTCCTCATCAGCCACAGCGGCATCGGTTATGACAGCACAAGGTCGTGATTATGAGGTGGATGAGATCATTGACCTCGCTTCCGACACAGATAGTGAGTGACAGACACATCAGTAGCCGTTGCCAAGGCGATGGGGTGTATGTCACCGTGAGGAACGGTGTAGGAGCTAAGGGCCGAGTCACAAGCACAGTATACAGGCGGACAGATGAAGCCACTAGATGGGATCTTAACGAAGTGGAATGTCGTAGTGTTTGTTGCCTATGGCGACGTGGACTGCTGCGACGCTTGTCGTGAAAGAACGCGGTGTTGTCATGTGCCGCTGTTCTGACCGAGGGGTGAGGAGGCTTTGACATTGGTCCAATGTTAGCTGTGCTAGCTCTTCGCCCATCGTAGACGCGATGCTAACATGCGGAATGGGATCCTGTAGAAAGTTGGGACCACCACCCGAGCAAGAACGCAGCATGACCCAAACCATCAGCAGCAAACACAACGACACAAATAATTGAATGATCATCCTGTTTGTTGATGTCCACTAGCAGTAAGATATGGCGTACCTTGTAGTACGTGGGTAGCTCAAGGTGTGCAAGGCAGAGGTCCACACAGCGAAGTACTTTTACAAATTCGTGTTCCCCTTCGACAACACGAAGCGCTAAGAATGAGCGTGTCTTGTCGTCATTCACTAGCACAAGTGCGCGGCCAAGGGTGATGCTGAAACTACAACAAGTGATCAGAGGTTAAACTTGAATGTTTCACTTTACGAGTACCACAATGCACGCACCGTTGTCGCCATTTGAGCGCGGCACGAAGCGAGTCAACGAAGGCGTTAATCTGATTATATCTGAGAACAAACGGCCGCGAAAGACTTAAATGCAGTTCAATGTTGTCATCTGCAGTGGACCGCCTGCCATGTCCAAGCTCCTCAAACGCCACTAATGTCACTGCATCCCCGACGAGCTTTTGGGCACGTTCAATTGCTTCCTCAGCCAGCTCACGAAGCTCCTGATTGACTGAAATGTTGATTCGTATATGGCTTGGCCAATTGCCGTCCACGTGAGGAAACGCTCGCTTCCAGTGCACTTCATCAAGACGCTTCCGCTTCAAGCCGACCTGTGTATTGTCACGGACATTTGACTCGTGTGTCTCAGTGTCTTCAACTTCGCTGTCAGATAAAACTGAAGCAACGTCGGATTGCTCGGACGATGATCCGTAAGCTGCGACGATGGACTCCATTTAGGGCTGGGGTATATGATTGCCTGTCAGCCAGTGGACCTTTTTTCTCAGCACTTTTTTGTAATTTGGAAGTTCAATCAATGCCTCATTCTATGAAAATGATGACTATGGGTAGAAGAATGAATACGACACGGATAGCGAAAAGACGAAAAATGACGCAATCAAGACGAGAATTCTACGTCGAGCGTGCAACTTTAGCTATCTTCGGTTAAAACCTCGCTAACCTGCATGTCGGATGGAGGATGGCCTGTGATCAGCTGCAGAGTAGATGGTAATCTCTTGTCAATTGCAAATGCAGAAAGAATAAAAACGCAAATGTTGCGTACCTTGCACACAAAGTTAAATATCTGCACTTTGGTCACTTCCAGGAGCGTACGTGGACCATACTGATAATACTTGATCTTCTTCAGGTCTGGATCAAGCTCCGATGTGGCGTCAAGGTAGCTAAACCGAAGGTTCATACACAATCCAAGCTGTGAGTGCCCGCTATTCTTCGTCGCGTAATTCTTTACTTACAGCTGAGTTTCAAACGTCTTCAAGAGAAGACCAATATCGCCAAGCAGTGGGTGGTTCACCTTCAATTTCACCTTTGGGTCGAGTCGGATCAACTGCTTCCACAAATCATCTGCATTTACATTCAGCAAATGTTCGTGAATAGCTTCACTTCATCAATACTTCAGATCTGTTATGTCGTGACAGAAGACTACAAACCTTCAGACAGCCGCCGCGCAGGGGCACACCATAGGAGACCCAAGACGACCATCAAGAAACCGCGTGAGGCCGCTTTTCCAGTTTTGTTCATCAGCAACAAATGCTCCTGCGACGACGCATTGTTCAGCACGAGGTACAATTCCTTACTCGAACTGTCTTCCACTTGCACCACGCGGTAGCCGAAGACGCTCTCAATCTTCTGTTGCGCATGGAAGAAAAAGTATCTGCCATAGACCGACCATCACGATCAGCAATACAACGACATTTTGTCTTATCTAGAACACTCACCGTGACACATTCTTGTACTGCGGGAACACATCCTTGCTAATATCAGCGAACTTGATTGGCAGCTTCAAACCGCCTTTGTACAGCATATAGCGCACCAACTTAGCTGTGAGTTCCTCCAACGCCTACTCCGCACAATCAAGTCAATTATCATTACTCCACAATATCATGCACCAAGAATCAACTTATAGCAATATACGTCAAGTGTGGCGTACCTTGTCCGGCAGTTTATACAAAGCTTTGGGCTTGGTTGGCTCTTTGTTGGTCTTCTTGCTGCCTCCTTCATTGCCGTCATCGTCTACCGGTTCAGCCTGGCTCATCTGCACGGCGTAGTCCGTCTGCGTGAAATCTAGCAGCGATTCTACTTCGTCATCGCCGCTGTCTTCTTCTTTCTCTTCGCTACCACTGGGCCCGTCAGCTATCGCAACGTTTGTGGGCTGCACGTCGTCATCACTCTCGCTCACATCTTCATTGTCTACCGAGTCACCTATTGGATAGTAAAGTGTTGCGACATGGTGTCAATTGCTGCTGTTCTATTGCTCTAGACTCAGGTTACGTACGATGGCGAGATCTCTTGCTCTGCTGCAAGGTCTCCTCGCGTCGTCGCTTCATTGATGAAAATTGTGATTTGCTTGATTTAATGAAAATATTACGGAAAATCAACTCGAATAATTACAATGAAAAGTCGCGCGATAAGGCAATCAAATGCGTCTAGGAGCGAGAAACGTGAGGTGCTAGGGTCTAATCCACATTTGACTTATCTCATCCATATTTGAAGCAAAAGTGGCTCAGCAAAGAGCGCAGACTGCTGCGCACCACTGTGATAAAGAGCAGCTGGGCTAGCCTTTAGCCGTGACAGTGAGTAGTCATTTGGCATTTACTCGTTCTGTCGTTCTGAAGTTGAAAGTTGAAGACAATGTCGAAGAACAAAAGCATGTACACCGAGATTATAACGCAATTTGTCGTGTCCTCTGTTAGGTAGATAGCACAAATACAAAGTAGCTAAACGTTGTGTACATGCATCTGTGTTGCTAACTACAACTTTGCACGCGAAGACTCTTAGTTTATCGTTGTGACTCTCGGGTCAGCAAAGGATCACAGAAGGCTATCACAACGACGACATAACGAAGAGTAGCAGTAGCGCTTACATGTTGCAAAGAGGGTGGGTCAGCATTTGGCACAGAAGCCAAGCTCCGCGCGCATGCAATAAATGTTGATGGATCAAACAAACTTCAACTATTAACGGTAGTAAACCACACATTTCTATTTGAACAAATTAAAGCTTGGATGTGGGTCCTGGACGTGGTGGCGGGTGACGACAGCGACTCCAACACGACCTTCTACCTCGTGGCTGGCGAGTGGATCGTAGGTCGCAAGCGCTGCCACTTCAACTTCCACACGGACTCGTCCATCTCGCGCACGCACGCTCTGATTCGTGTCGGGGCTTTAACGTCCGAGCAATTGACAGATACGTCGACGCGACCGACGCTGGAGCTAGTGGACAAGCACTCGCGCTTTGGCTCGTTTGTGAACCAGGAACAGTGTTTTGGGACTCGTCAATTGCATCATGGCGATCTGATTACTTTTGGCGCTAAAAAGACTGTGCTGCGTGTGCGCTACCAAGTATTTGTGCTCGTGGCCTCGCGCATTCAGCGGGCGAATCGAGCGCAGGTGAACGACACGTGTCAGCGTATTGGTATGCATTTGGTAGCAGCGGAGACGAAGGATGCTACGCACTGTATTATGGATCCAGGACGCATCGTGGCGACTGTCAAGGTGCTCTGGGCCCTGGTGTTCAATCAGCCAGTGGTGTGCACCCCATGGATTTACGCTATATTGAACCGCTCGAGTCTGTCAGAGCCGTTGCCACGCTGTGAAGAGTTTCTGCCATCGGACCCCGATCTTCCGTCGGCGGAGGTCAATTATCTGCCGAATCCTCTGCGCAAGACGTTGCTCCAAGGGCATGCGGTGGTGTTTCTGACACCACACGCGATGCAAGATCTTGTTCCTGCTATGGGTGGCATCGCAATCACTGCGTACAAGGACTTTCGAGAGGACGATGAGTTGCTGCATGAATTGAGCTGTCTGGCTTCAAGTAAGCGCTTGCTGCTTGTGGAGCCTTCGCAGAGTACGGGCTTTTCTAGCACGGCAGGACAAAGCGAGCAGCGAGCTTCAGCTGCTGATAGTCCTCTTTGCTCGGTGGAGATTGTAGAGCGACGAGCTGAGCTGTTGAAGTCAATGGGTGCTGTGTTCACAAGTGTGCAAGAGATAGCGGCAAGTGTGATTTTTGTGAAAGCGCCCACAGCACCTAACGACTCGGCTTTCAGCAGTAGCCTTGCAAGTCACGCAGGCTCATCGATTCAGACAATGAGCTTTCCAGAGCATTTGAGTTTGCGATTCACGCCAACAGTGGAGCACGAGGAGGAAGAGATTAAATCAAAGCAGAAAGAACTGAGTGAAGACTGCAAGGATTGCGATGTTGCAGATGTAATGATCAAGGAGGACATGGAACAGCCGATTGACTGCCACTATGAGAGTGCCGAAGTACTGTGGTTAGCTTTTGGCAATTCACTTTTGTCAATCTTCTGACCGCTTTGTGTGTGTGTGTATGTTTCTAGGTCAGAGATGATGATACATTCGAGGATCCAAGCATTAACATCGTTCACGTTCCTGTTGTGGAACAAGGTAGGACTGCTTCCTAGCTGAACAACTTCGAGCACATGTGGCTAACGCTTTTACGACATTGTATTGCTGTTGTTTGTAGATAAAGTGTCTTCATCACGTCAGATCGAGCGTGACATCACGCCGAGAAAGTCGAAAAACGCGAATCGATCGGTATGGAAGTCATCACGTGTGTTGCGTCCACACGACGTGAAGCTTGAACAAGTGGAAGATGATGCTGGCAAGCCAGTCGTGGTGAGCTGTGAGCTGGTCGTGAATAAACGAGCGCCCTTACGCCAGTGTAAGAATGGTCAAGTAAACTACAAGCGCTTCAAGAAAGGAAATGGATATGGATCGCGCTCTTCAACTGCATCTTTGTATCCTCAGCAGACTGTTGTAAGCGTGGTCGACAATGCTGATCGTGTGGCACTTCAGGAAAACCTGGAAACGATGGAAGAGCAAGAACGAATCGCCGAAGAGCTGTTTGCAATGGGAGAAGGCAGAACGAAGACGAAGCTGTTTTAGACTAGCTTACACGCTACAGTCGTTCATTTGTCGTTGAAGAGGGCCTTCTTTGTAACCTGTAGCTCCTGACCGAGTGAGTTCTCGATAGCAAGCTCGTTAGCAGCTTGAGTGATCTTGTCAAGCGCCGACTCTTCAGTATCTTTGTGCGATTGCTGCTTCTCCGGCACATAGTACTCACCGATTCGCGAAGCGCTGCGCCCAGTGCGCGGCAACAGATAAGACTCGCAGCCGTCTAACTTGTTTGCCAACAGCTGAATACGCTCTGAGAAGCGATCGCGATTTTCCCGCTCCTGCATCGTATTGGAACTCAGTGTGCGCATCCACAGAAACTCTTCAGACAGCACACTCACGACTTGGGAACCAAGCGCGCTCATAAAATAGTCGATTTCCAATGTATAATAGCGGTTCCAGCAGTTGCCCCACCGTTCAAGTCTTGCGCTCTCATCCGTGACAATTGTCCCATCAGGCGTCTCGTTCACAGGGGCCGCAAACTCGGGTGGATAGACACGAAAAGCGCCCATCTCTGGGCGTTTCTTGGCTAGTGAGCGCAGCGGATCCAGCACGATCGCTAGCCACGGGTTACCGTGCGGGTCTTCCGAGCGCTGCCACTGCAGCTGGGTACTAACATCCGTAGCCGAGAGGAAGCAGTGACTATGCACCTCCACATCGAATGGGTGGCTGTGATACCAGCCCATGAACTTTTCCTTCCGCGTCTGCTCCACAGCTTCGCCTAATGAAATCATGTAGTTGATGACCTCTGCATCATCCGCCAACACTCGTGTCTCGGCTCCTTCAATCGGCAGTGGGAAGCAGTCAGTAACCACGAGCGTATGCGCATCGCCTGCGTCTCTGCCCGTGCCAGTGGAGGGTCGTCCCATGATGAGACCCATGATTTCCACAGGTTTTCCACCCGCTTTGATACCTTTCTCCACGCCCGAGTTGGCGTGGTTCAGCATCTTCATAGTCGCTGCAGGTGAGACAATCACCTTTTTGAAGTACTTGGGATCCTGCATCCACACCTTATTGTTACGCACATCCTTGAGCACCTCGTCATCAAAGGCGTACGCGGCGTCCGACATGGACGTTGCAGCTTCGCTCATGTTTTTTATCCAAGATATTTTTTTGTCAAAGTCTCTTTTGATTAACGTGGATCATTTGTTATCGGAATAATACCACAACAATTAATTTTTATTAGCCAAAACAATTTTATGTCGAAGCGCGCAGTGGAGAACGCGCAGGTGCCGACGTCGACAGTGAGCGATGCGGACGCCACCACCAAATGTCGAACACCTGCCAACATTCCTGCTGTGCGCTCCTCGCCGCCGCTTGCCGTGTCGATCGCCATGCTGAGCAAGGCCGAGCTGAGTCGAGTCCAGTATCGCGGCGACAAGGGCGAGATACTTAGCCTCGGCGATATTTACCTCAACGACCTGTCAGACATTTTTTTGTTTGAAGTGACCAATCAAATGACGTGCAAGTTGGAGCTGCGGCTGCGTGCGGAGCTGCGTATGCCGTTCCAGAGTAGTCAATGGGGTTTCCAGCTCGAGAATGAGAATGTGAGCATCATGCAACGCGAGCTGCAGCAGGAGAGGGACCGTACAGCGGCTTCCGACGAGTTCAACCACGTGCCGTTTTCCGTCTTGCGCTCATCTTGCAAAGCTGCACTTTGTGCCGAGAACGTGTATCTGTGTGAAGGCTACAACGAGCTGTTTAATCATATTGGGACACTGAACGAGATCACGTTGGCGTCGAGAGAGACTAAACGAGTCATGTTTTCAATGTGTACCAAGCTGACTTCACAGCAGAATACTATGGGAACTTCAGCTTATGCGGCAGCGGGGGACTCGTCGGAGGAAGAGCGTGCGCATTTGAGCGAAACGTCGTGTATCATGGTGTCTGGAAGACTGATCCTACAGCCTTCTGTTGGTGATGGCAGTGCTACGAGTCGATTACCAATGTCGGAGATTGTAGTGCCATTGCAAGGACAAGTGTGTCGCTCGTTGCTACGATTGGATGTCAAGGAACTACATTTTGATGACTGTGTGCCCGGTGGATCGTTTGTCAAGGATTTTACAGTCTGGAATCGCTCCGAGATCCCGTTGTTGTTCAAATTGGTCTCGCCAATGACCCCATGGAGTGAAAATAAGGAGCTACTCGTGTGTACGGACTACAATTCTGGATACGTTATTGGAGATAAAACGTTGCAAGCGGCGGCCTATGGACATGTCCGAATCCGCGTCACATATCGTCCTTCAGAGGTGAGAAGACGACAAATAGCAAGTTACCATACTACCGTGATCCTCGTTTGAATTTAACGTCTTGTGATGTGGCTGCTTTTGAGCGTGGCTTCTAGATTGGAGAGCGCTTTTTCGAGATTCAGGCTCAAAACTTACACGATTCTAGAAACGTGAAGACTCTCAGAATCCAAGCCATTACAAATCAAGAACACCACAGGTACAGCCTCTACTTTATTTGACAGCTTCTGTGCTCGTCTATGCCTAATTGCGGTAACATTCTTTGCAAACGAACTATAGAGAAGGGCTATCGATTAAGGAACCGAACGGCTCATACCTTATGAGTGGAAGTCGATTAGATTTTGGCGATTGCTTTACTGGCATCTCAAGCTCCAAAGTGGTCCTGATGCGCAACATGACGGAGGCAGCTTTGCACGTTGAACTGACCAGTGATCGTCCCAAGGAAGTTACTTTTGAGCTCAAGCTGCATCAAAATCGTTCACGTGTTTCAAGAGCCCCACGTGCCGACGAACTCTTTTCGCCCTCGAATTCGAACGATGGAGCGAGTTTGAAAGGATCGTTGTCGCCTGATGGAACCAAGACACCGATCTCGTTCTCAAATATGGACGCATATGGCCTTGACAGCGACGAAGAGGTCGATGATAACGAGGTTTGAACCTTTTTGGCTTGACTTTCATTGTTCGGGCTCTAACTGTATAGCAATGTAGTGGCAGGGGGATTTCTACGAGGAAGAATTTCAACAAACGAAGCGCAATTCGTTCGAAGAAAACCTCATGGGCGATGTCGAGGATCTCGATGATGATTTCGAGTTTGATCGAGAGCCTCGTGTACTTCTGCAAAGTCCTCTTGAAAGTCCAAAGATGCGTGGTGCAAGAGAAAATGCTGACTTGCGAAAGAAGGCGTTCCGAACAAAAGGGAAAAAGCCTACCAAGTCTGCATCGCGAGTAAAAGATGCTGCGTATGACAGTGGCGTGGACAGGTAGGATGTCACGATACTCGTTGGTATGGTTGAGCCTTGGATTGATTGTGTTATATGTGTTTTATACCCAGTCCGCGCTCTTCTCCTGAACGAAACAATCCCCAAAAGCGTCACCCGGCCCCGGCTGATGACAATAACGCGTCGAATTTTCTAGTTGAAACAATTGATTTACCGCCTGGTGTCGAGCGAACCATCTTGATATGGTACTCACCTGCTTCAAGTAGTAACATGGAAGGAATGTGTGGTGAAAACGCAGACGCTGTGGATCTTAAAGCTGCTCGTTTGACTAAACAAACCTTTCGTGTCTCGTTTCGGTGTTTTCTGATGCAAGGTGCATGGCAACAAGCTCAGTCCCGCGTGTACGACCGGACTCTTGGCAAATCGATTCATATTCGTGCACGCACTTGCACCTCTGTGGTGACAGTGACACCTTCAATATTGCACTTGGGAGATTGCAACATTGGCGAGCTCAAGAGCAGTTCGTGTATGTTGACAAACCATTCCGAATTGCCAACGGTTGTGAAGCCACTGGTGACGTCCAAAGTGATTTCAACGGTGCCAAATGACGACATGATGCTAGGTCCAAAGCAGTCAACTGAGCTCAAAATCGAAATCATCCCGCGGAAGACCAACCCCAACTATTCCCGACTTATATCGATCATCAACATGAAGAACAAGAGCAACATTTCACAAATCTGCGTGCGCTCGAGCAACATGGACGCGCATCATGTGATTTACCACTCGCTGTTCTATAAACTCTTGACCCAGTCCAGGTCCGCGTTCCTCAATTTTGATCATGTGACGATCAATTCCGTTGGAATTCAGGTATTTGATCTGGAAAACATCACCAATGCTCCGCTTCACTTGAACATCAACAGCTCAGCTCCATCTAAGGTCCGACTCTATTGCATAAAGCATTCCTTCGCTGATGTGGCGAATCCAGCAAAATATGTGGAAAAGGAAGGGGAACACGATGAAGAAAGTGGTTCTCGTCTTTCGCCCGCGTCTACGAATTCCCAAAACAGCGGTGGTGGCACCCCCAGCAATGTTTCAACACCAATGAGTCACCCGCCCGTTGGACGGACCATCCGTCGACGTCGGTCGTTTTGTAGTGTCTCGGAACTGGCAGATGACAAGAAGAACCTGAAGAGAGGCAAATCTACTGCCCTTCGAGAATTCTTGACGAAGAAACTGACTGCAGTCTCAGCCACCCAAACCAGCCACTCGTCAGCTTCTACGCCCAGTACGAGCAGCATCGCTAGATCCGCTTCGGTGCTGCATTTTGAGAGTGATAGAGGTCGCCATGAACAGCACAATGCCAGTAGTTCCGAAAGCCGAGAGAGCGCGTTGCAAGTCGCGGCTGATGTGAGCAAGCCTTTGACTGGATTTCTCGATGCATCAACTTTGGCATGTGCGGACTCGCCTTCGGACGGAAGTATTTCCGAAGAAGTGACAGCTCTTTTGCAGCTTTTTACAAAGTCGCGTGCTGATTGTGATGCCTATTGCCATAGCTCATTACCCTCAAAAGAGAAAGAAGAGGAGATCGTGGCAATGGTTCGAGAACGCACTAAACGTTTGCAGGCTCTCTTTAGTGAGAAAAAGTTGATTCTGCTGAGCTCCAACAAGGAGCGCAACGTACGGGTTCCAGCGAAATCGCGTGTACGGATTGTGGCCGTGTTCAGTCCTGTGGTTTCGGCGACAGCAACCAATGAAGACGTTGCAAAGACTCGCGTTGAGAGACACAAGATCATGATCACACTACCGCCTGGTGGCAACAAGAAAACAGTCACTGAAGGACCGAAGTTTGATCAAAGCAAACCAGTGTGGGCGGCATCGAAGCACCCGTTCGATACACGATCGTCCGTGCGAGAATTGCTGCTCAAGAGTCGAGTGTGTCGCTCCGTGATGAATGTGAACCAGAAGAATATCAACTTTGGTCGTATTTCGACCTCGTCGAAGAGCTCAAAGAGGTTAGTTGTGCAAAACATGTCTGCCACTCCTCTCGTCTATAGCGTGGAAAAGACAGGGTCGATATCGTCTGGATTTTTGCAGATCAAGGAGGGAGAAGTCGGCGTGGTCAAGGCATTTGGCACGAAGGAAATTTGTTTCCAGTTTCAACCCACACTGGCTGGTCCCTTTGAAGAAAAGCTGAAGATCATCAACGTTCAAGACGTGGAAAACTCGGTTTCGGTCACTATCAAGGCGAGGGTTGTCAAGCGTGAAACGTTCAAGCTTTTGCAGTCAGGTAGTGTACCGTCCTCTTTGCTCAAAGTGTTGTCCAGGATTGCAATTTGATTGTCTGCGTGTACTCTTTTGCTTGTCTACAGGTCAAACGATATCGTTTGGTAAGTGCATTGTGGGGGAAAAGACCCAAGAAGTGAAGATTGCTGTTCGAAACACAAGTCGAAAGAAACGCGAGTACGTGATTCAGGTCGATCCGAGCTTTACGGTCCCAAACTTGCGGCCCACATTTTACTTTTCCGTTGACGAAACACCGGCCACGGTAATCACGCAAGCGCAGGAGAAGAAGCTGGACGAGGAGCTAGAGAAACTGGAGCACAAGCTACGGATTGCGGTAACAAAGAAGAAAGCCGACAAGATTGTCAAACTGAATGCCAAGATTTCCCAAGTTAAAGCTTTGTTGTCGGGCGAACAATTGCCAAGAGCGCCAGGGTCACCGCCAGAAAGTGACGCCGAAGTGACAGGAAGATCAGGAGGGAGTAGCGAGGTGGGAGAATTTGATCCGTACGACAGCGCCAATAGCGAGTCCGAGCTTTCAGAGTCCGAGTCGAGGTCGCGCTCGCGGTGTCACCGTTCGAGGCAGTCTGGTAACTCTGTGAGTGTGAAAACGGGCCTCTTGTCATCGAGCACCAATACTTTACACTTTTCTCTCGGAGCTGAGGCAACTGGAAGAGTTGTGGCAAACGCGATTTTCAGTCCTCTGAAGTCGAGCGACAGTTCACCACGAGCTGGACAGAGTGGCAAGCGTGGCGTTCACCAAAGTCAAAAGATGAAGAAGCGGCAGCTGCGTCGTGATGCGACTCCACTTGTGGGCGTAGGAAAGTTTCTTCTCTTTGAGCAACAGAACAAGGACGTGGTCAAAGAGCTTCAGTACAATGCCGAAATCTTCTTGCGAACACCAGCAGGGGAAGACGCATTCTGCCGTGCTGTGGGTCGAAAGCTTCCATCGGTACTTCCTCCACATCCACATCCACATCCGAGCACTGGAAGTGGACCTTCTATTGCGGACGAAGGTTTGCTAGACGGCCGGGCAGAGAAACCGCGTGACGTTAGTGGTGGTTCCTTTTCACGCTATGATGATGTTCTACCATCCTTGCCGACACCTCGTGAGCCGAACTCTGCTGTGATAGAGCGACGCCGTAGTTTGACGATCCAAGTATCCGATTCGAGCATGGCGACGCACGCGCTGAATGTGGACATTAATCCCGATCAACTCGGCGTATTTCCCACTAGTTCAAGCCTGCTAATACCTGCAGAAGAATCACCATCCGACACTCGTGGTTGGTCAATGACGTTGTCGTTGAGTTCTCCTTCGTACAAAGGCCCAGCAATCATTGAAATTGCATGGAATCCAGTAGGCACTTTCAAAAATGTGCTAGCGCTCACGTGTGACGTCGTGCCTTCTGACGTTTTGGTGCACGATGACACA
This sequence comes from Pseudoperonospora humuli, assembly GCA_003991265.1. NCBI lineage: Eukaryota > Oomycota > Peronosporomycetes > Peronosporales > Peronosporaceae > Pseudoperonospora > Pseudoperonospora humuli. The sequence goes on from NQFO01001855.1 coordinate 45,630, forward strand.
AAGACAAGAAGTAACGAAGTTGACGCACGTGGTCGAGTGCTGCTTCCTCTGAGCTTGAATGTTCCTGTTGATCGCACGGTGAGTTTGAGCTTGAAATGGTGTTTTACGAGCGACGCCGGGTTCGCGTCGTCAACTCCTTTGGCATCTTGCGTGAGTCGATCCGTCTTGGAGAGTGCATCGGAAGCTGCGGAACTGAATGCGGGTACAATCGACTTTTTCTATCACTCGATCAATTCGGTGTCGAAGGAGGAGATGAAGGACACGAGACTGCGCAATCTGCTCTCGTCGTTTGATGTTGCGGTTGTTAAAGCTGTACAGCGATCGCTGTGTTTGGAAACTGAAGTGCTTGATTTGGGTGAACACCAACAGGGGAAAGAAGTGCGTGGCGAGATTGTGATTCACAGCCGATCCCATCAAGCTCTTCAGTACCTTTTGCTTGCTGGATCTCGTGATCAATCGAGTGGGACCGCACCATCAACATCATCATCATCTGTCGCTCCGTTGCTTGTTGGAGGTGACATTACGTTTGAAAATGCCACGGGAACTGTGCCAGCAGGATCGTTTGTGACTGCCACGTTCTTCTACAAGGGCAACACGCCAGGACATCACACGGAGCAGATCGTATTGCGAAATCTTAGCGGTGATCGCCTCGACACGTCAATATTGACATTGTCAGTTCGGATTGTGCGACCGGTATACGTCCGGATTCCTGAGCTGGACCCTCAAGTGACTGGACAATTGGAAGTTCTTGACTTGGGGCCATGCTACGTCACGCCTGAAATGCAAGACACAGCTGTGGACAGTCCGAATGTCTCCCTTCGCTTTAGCAAAGTCCACAAGCTGACGTTGCACAGTCAAGTTGAGCAAACGCTGCTCATTTGTGCATCATCAAATCTAAAGACTCAGTGCTATGTGTATGAAGACGCGCGTTTACAACGCGAGGCAACTCACGTTGTGATGAAAGGAATGCAGTCAATTGACCTCTACGTGGCAATTCGCCCCCGATTGTCGTTGGACGCGATTCGCACAGGGTCCACTCGAGATCTCGTGGGGGGTATTCGCGTCCAGCTTTTTGGTCTCGTAGCGACGGGGGATCCACCAGAAGATGAAAAAAGTGACATGCTGGCTGAGTTTACGGTCAAGTTTGTTGGTGTAGCTGGTGCGAGCATTGCACGAGTTACGCCGTCGTTGATTGACTTTGGCGTTGAGTACAACAGCGGCCGCATGCAAACGTGTCAAACACACGAGGGTCGATTCGAACTGATCAACTTGAGCAAAGCGCTACCGTTGGGTTATCGACTCTATGTGACGAACGCAAGCGAAGGCTATTCGGACGATGACGATTCTCTTCATGTTTCGTTAAAGCATGAGAAGGGCGAGATTCCAGCAGGAGAAACGGGAAAGATTGAGTTCCGGGTCATGGCGTACACGAACGGACTCTTTCGTCGTCGTATCATGGTGGAAAACATTCATTATCCTGGAAAAAGTAGCTATGTCGACGTGTTGCTGTTTGTGGATAGTGGTGCATTGAGCTGCCAAGTTGCGGGGACAACAGCTAAGGACCATCCACACTGTCATGAAATGGACGCGTTGAACAAGTCGGCACTGGTTCAAACGGTTGACTTGGGACTTGTGAATGTGATTCGACTTGAGGACGAATTGTCCGACACGATGGCAGTCTCGGGAGAGAACGAACCTGCGAGTCGCAAGTACCGGATCTATGGAGAACACGGCAGTGGATCATTTCTCGAGACGCAGCCTACTACGGAGAGTGCGGTGCATTTACCTGGCAAGAAAACCCTCATGCTGACGAATGCAACGGACCAGAGCCTGGTGGTGCGGCCATTGAGTACACTTCCACTGACGTTCCAGTGGCAACGAAGCGAAGACTCGAGTGTCTTGGACACCAAGCAAAGTGCGCTTATGGCTCAATTCACTTCAACAGAGGATGCACGAAAGCTGTGTATGTCGCCCATGGAGGGCATGGCGTCGAGAAATCAACCGGCAAGCGTCTTTTATGGCGAGCCGTTCACTTTAGAAGCAAAGAGCACTTCGTCGCTCTCGTTTCGCTTTGCATCCATTGCGGCGACTGCCCCATTGCCGGTGGATCTTATTGAGACTGGAAAGGTGTGCCCACTCCGAGGCATGATTGGAATCCAAAGCTTCGAAAGTGACGAAGGCGAAGACGGCGAAGACGCGTGTACGTTGAAAGTAGTGAACCTTTCAGGTTGCTATGGTGAAGCGCGCTTTCACATAGCCGAAAAGCGCGTTGCATTGGGCAAGATTGGCTACGCAATTGGATGGAAGTCGTCGACGTTTGAAGTCTCGGTCAAAAACGTCTCGGACGTGGCGGTAGCGTTTGTGATTGCCAACTTGCCAGACTGCATTCATGTGCGCAACGTCCGTGACGCGAGTCGTATGCAGCTTTACGGTGGGGTCGACCACAAGTCGGTCGATCATGTTCCTTCACTTCAACGACTTGCATTGTATGCCGAGAAGCCGCTAAGCAATAAAGACACTCTGCGCTGGAGTGCGTGGAAACTACAGCCTCGGACACTATGTGTACTTGACATGGAACTCGTGCGAACGGAGGAGGTACGCAGACGTCCTTATTGCCGCTCACTTGACACAGCTGAGCATCTAACGCGCTTGCTTTGTCTTTGCTAATTGAACAGTTCTTGGCTCCAGGCTCGCACGAGTTTCCGCTTCGCTTTTCGAATCTACACAACCCCCACAACAACGAAGATGTGTTAGTGCAAGCGCAAATAATCTCCAGTTATGCAAAACTGGTGGTAGATCCCGAAAGCTCGGGCTACGGAGCAGAGACGGCCGAGCCAAATGAACATCATGTCGCTTTTCTGCCTCCAGTTACGGTGCCCACACCGCAGGAAGCACCTCTGCATCGTGCTAGTTTCTGGTTTTCGTTGCACAACGTGTACGACGAAGAATTGAGCGTGAAGCTTTCTTCCCAAACGCACAGCCCGTTTAACCGGTACGTTTAGCGTTTGTGTGCAAATGTACGGGACTGATCGTCGCGCGTGCGTTTACTTTTGATAGGACAATCGAGCTGCTTCTCATGCTTCGGTCAGCAAATACGCCGTTAAATTCGATTCGAATCGCACCGGGAGAGTCAGTGGACATTCGCGTTGTGTGTCATGTCCTTCCGTCTGCTCGTCTCTCAGCTGACACGTGGTCGTCGGGAAGTGGCGGAGGTACATCGGAAATTCTGGATTTGGGACGCGTTTGGCTTGATATCAGCATTCGAAATGTCGAGGACGCTGCCCAGCGGAAAGAGGTTCAAGTGAAGGGCAAACTCTTGCCAGGCAAGACTTTCCTCTTGTCTGCCTCGAGTCTGCACTTTTTTACCACAGCAATCGATTTGCCGGCAACTGTTGCCGCCCATCGATTGCCACCAGCCCTCAAATCCAAAGCTGTGGCCAGCAGAGATTCTTCCTTGATCACGTCGCCCGGACAGCAGGCCTCGACGTGTGTTGTCCATCATTTGCGTAACTCTTACGAAAGCTTTTGGGTACGCAATCCGTCAACGTTGGAAGTGTTGAACTTTGTTATCGATCCCGTCTCTATGTATCGACCTGGGCTTTGTTTGATCGAGGGATCGACGGAAGCGGACATGTGCGCCATCAGCGAATGGATTCAAGCGATAGCAGTGCCGTCGTCTGGTACCATTGCGCCAGGCGAATCCGTGAAAATCAGTGTCCATCTCGAAGAAACTGCTCCTACGAGCACGGATTCGTTTCGTGACGGGAGTGAAAGCAGTTTGTCCGGCAAGTTGACGTCACTGCACAAGATGCGCCATAACCCGACGTGGCGGAGCAATTCGTGGGATGGCGATGCCCCCGACTCATTATCGGACGAGATTGGACAGAACCACATGTCGCTGACTGTGCGTGATGCCGACTCGAACCTAGACGTTGGCGAATCGGCCGAAATCGACGTGTTATTAGTACTGCAGCAGCAAAGCTCGTCGAGCGACAATAGCAAACAAGGTGGGGTCATTTTGGACAAGACCCTTCTCACTGCAGCCTTCGATGCTCGCAACAACCGCCTCGCACAGTCTCGAAAGTCGTACCTTGGACCTTCCTTGGAAACCCACCTGGAGGACGAGTTGTTTGAGCAATCAGAGTCGTCTGGTTTGGACAATTTCGAGGAATTCGACATTTCTTCGATTCGTTCCGGCTCTGTGGGGCGGAAGAACCACTTGCCAGTGTTGGCGATTCGCGGCTGTACGCCAGCTGAGTATTCCTCGCTCGAGAACACACGGTATTTGATCGATGTGGGTCAGCACACAGTTCGAAATGGTGGAGAAATCGAGTGGGAGATCACAATTGAGAGCCTTTACAGCAGCGTTGCAGACCCTGGACTTGACTCGGTTGAGTATCACCTCGTGCTCGTTGATAAGAATGCCCGATCGTGGCTACAGTTGAGTCGCGAACGTGGTACATTGGACCGAGCACACAGCTATCAGAGCGTGGTGCTGTATTTTCTTCGAGGTGTTGTGGGAGTGTATTCGACCTTCATGGTGCTCCAGAACTTGGTGAATCCGTCCGACCTCAAGGTGATTCATGTGCGACTGGAAGTCATTGCAGACTTGAATTCTCTGCGTGGCATGTCATCGGGATTAGATGCGACGTCAAATCTGTTCCGTGTGCTTGTGTCGAATCATGGAAACTCGAAACGATATCGTCGATCCAGCATTGATGTACCACCCGAGAGCACTCCCGTCGGTGCTCGACGATTGATGATTGACTTCAGTGAGGTTTACTACTACAAGTTGTACCAGAATCACTCCATAGTGATTGAAAACTCGTCTGGTCTAAGCCTCGACTTTATCCTCTCGACCAACGCTAGAGCACAGGAAGTGAGCTTTTCGATCTCACCAATGTCATTCAACGAAGTGACTACGATCACTCTTGGAGCGCATACAAGTATGCAAGTGTTTCTGCATTTCCGACCTCAACCAAGACAATTGGTCCTGACTGGAACAAACGACGGCGTCGATGGTGAAGTGGATGATCCGTGGATGCGTGAGATCGAAGTGTATGTGAGCTGTCGACTTGTCAAAGACTTTAGGGAAACAGTCATCTTGCGTGCCATTTGCAGCCAGCCGCAGTTGATTGTGAATGTGGCAAATGGTGACACGAGCGACGCACCTTCCCCGAGAGAGACTTACTTTCCAGCCCAGCCGACTTTCCTTGGCTTGGTCTTTCCAATGATGGAACCCACGCTATCGAATCCCGATCTGTCCTTGAAAGCTGCTGACGAAACCCAGAAATTTCTGGTTGTACGCAATACCAAGAGCGACACAAATGCTCGACTGGCGCTGCGCAATGACAGCATGTTTTTCAGTCTAGCGATTGATGAAAGCCGGACTCAATCTGGTGCTGCAACAGTTGATTTGCTCGATCACGGGGTCTGTGCTGGACGAAGGTCGACACTGTTAGTGACCCTCCAACCTCAAAGTGTTGTAGTCTTCCGGGTAAAACCTGATGTTGTTGCCTTGTGGAAGCACCATCAGCTTTGGGACCACAGCGTGAAAGAGCACGTGACGCTGTACAATATCAAGCAGTTCGCAGAGCATTACCAAGTCACGCTTTGTTTCACGTGCAGGTGCGAAACTAACGACCTTGTCCTCACTGTTGCAATCATACTAACCAAAGTCTCCGCTTTGTCTGCTATAGCAACGTCGCAAGCTTCTACATCCCACCAAGTATCAGCGAGAGCTACCCGATCTCGGCGCTCGAGGATATCGTGGCAAAGTTTTTGCAGGTACGTACGTTCATGATTCGCATCTGACAATCGTACACGGATCATCATTTCATTTGTCCTCTTGTTGTTGTGGCTTTCGTAGAACTATGAGTACACTTGGAAATGGCTGATTTCGTACCATGAGAAAGCCTTGACAGCACAAGCTTCGCCCAAGCACTTGTCCAGCCAACCACCTACTCCATCGCCACCAAAACTGACTGAGATTTTGAATGACCTTGAGAGCGTATTGGATTTGGCGTCGCCTTTGAGTCCGCGCAACTTCACGCGTGCAGCAATGCAACCATTCGACCAAGCCGAAAGTAGCCAAACAACACCCACTCGAGACGATCTCTACCAGTTGGTCCAGTCGTATCGAGCATTGTACTTTGATTTCTACTATATTACCGACGAGCTGGTATGGTATGGAGTACGCGGAAATGCTGTCCGACATAGCTTAGCGCTTGCTGATCTGGCCTATGGAGTTGTATTCGACCACGAGGTCTTCCGGTCGTTTATTGCTGACGCAAGAAGTGGCAGCGATTCGGCGGACGGTGTCTCGTTCCCGCGTTTACTCCTTCCGTGGATTCGGCAGCTCGGACACTTTCTGAGCTTTTTTCCGGAAAACCAAGAAGCCACTCAACCACTTCGACAAGTCTACGATCAACTACGCAAATACGAGGCTAGCTAACAAGCTGCGCCATGAATGAATTATCGCCATGCTGCAAGACTCTATCAAAGTCGAATCGTCTACATCTACACGCGGTGAGCAAGTGGCCAGTCTGACTTTTTCTTCTCGTCTCAGAACGACATATCCTTGTGTGCTTTGATGTCCTCTTGGCTGTAGACTAAAGCATCGCGCAGACCCGCGACGGCTGTAATCACCTTGAACTTGGCTCGAATACGGAGCAATTCTTGCACCATGTCTTCGTCCACCACATTCTGCAGATTACCACAAGCACATGAGTCACCTATAGCAATAGCAGTATCAGGCGTCATCACGCACCTTGAGCTCAAAAGCCCCGAGCAACGTGCCGAAATGAGCCACAGACTTGACAGCTCGACCTCTGCACACCATTGATCCGTGTTAATGACTCTCTTAGCTCCATCCATGGAATAGACGACACCATACGCACGGCAATTTGCCCTTTAGTTCCTTATTTTGCAGCATATAGTTCCACACTAAGTAGCAGCCCTGGTAGAAGCCCAGCTCGCTGCCGATTTCCGCTCCCTTCATGATGCCCACTTCACGACCTTCTTCGATACCTAATTCACGACCACGCTCCATCCCCATGGCCTCTCCCTGTGCCACAAGCGTCTCCTCGTAGCTAGAGATGGCGTCGAACGCATCCGTAATGTCCATTGATGGCAGCCCTGGCAATGTGCAATTAGTGACGTCGATACTATACAAACACCAAGTCAAGTGCCCGAACGCAAGGAACTAAAAGTCTTCTTTGAATGCGCAACAACATGCAAGTGCTACAACCGCTGCTGCAACTTTCTATTCGTGCAAAACGACTTCATCATGGCCGTCATCTTCACTATCAAGCCCAGAAGTTGTGCGTGTCTTTCCTTTGGACGGTTTTGATGATGATGATGCTGCTGCTACGTGTTCATAATTAGGGTACAGGTGTCGAGCGCGCAGCGGTAAAGTCACCCTGTGTAGGAGATGGAGAGAGAGAGAAGAATGATAGTCGGTCGGTCCCCTACTGCGCTTGTTGATCGTGCACCTGCTGAGTGACCGCAGTGACAGCTGTGAGTGGCTGCACGGTCTTGGCGAAACGACCTTTGACCCGCGGCCGCGCGTTAGCCAACGCCTTGCGCACGCCGTAGCGCACCTTGCGCTGGAACAGCCTGCGCGCACGTTTGACCATATACTTCTGCAACATCACGCGCCGCGCCACGGGCGTGTAAGCGCCAATCATCTTGACAGGCGTCGTAATGCAGTCAATCTGCAGCGACGTCGTCTCATGTGGTGAATTGTGCCTGCTTGCGGGGCTTGCCTCGTCCATGCGTTGACTCTTCTTGGACAGCAGCAGACTGGGTGCCATCGTTGGCGACGCCGCATCGACATCCGAGTCGTCTGAGTTCAGGGTCGTGTAGCCATCGAAGATCGTGTCAGCGGAAGCATTTAGTGAGGCCTGTTGCCACTCCATGACGACACTCAGGAATAGTTCCTGCGAGCTCAGACGAGCACGCGACAACGGTCGAGAAACTTTGGTCAAGGACAGCTCGTGAAGGTCGTCTATGAGCATCCAGCGGTCGTCGCTGCTTGGACGGCGCAGCACAGATAACGTCGGCTGTTCCATGTTGACTGATGGTTGTAGACTTGGTAGGAACACCAGCAACTGGTGCAAATGCGAAGTGCATTCGCTCTGGCGACGTTTCCGGCCGCTGTTCAGCGTACTGCTGTTTCATTACTATAGGGAGCAGTATGGATACTTTGTCCTCGTCACGTGGTTTCTATGTACCGTCTGAAGGATTCTATGCGTCCGACTTCGACTATGATTGGTGGATGGCTCGTAGTTTGTCGCGTGGGCGTAGCGCTCGTACGCTGAAACAGGTCCAGATGGAGGCCTGGCATCTGGGCAATTTTCACACGCTCCGATGTCGGGAGAACAGTCTCACTCTACACGACTACGATGACACGACCTTCTTTGTCCACCATTGCTCATGCGTGGCGTGGCATCAACTCCTCAAACGCGTCTCATTGTTTTGTGGACAAGTATTCATGTGTATCAGCTGTCCACGGGATACTCTTAACTCATAAGCAAACTTCGTGAGCAGATGGTGGTCAACGCTGGCGTGATGATTAGTGAGCACTGCATTAACGCCTCCGACTCTATGTGCTGATCATGTTTGGCGGCCTTGGTCGTGGTCTCATCAAGAAGCAAGCGAAGGAGATAGAAACCCTTGTGAATGAATGCACGTTGTCCGCAGCAAGAAAGGAGCCGCAAAAAGCGATATAAGAAGATTGAATAAATGATTGTGCTGACACGCCGTTCCACTACGGTGGCTTAAGCTGTGGCTGTGGCGGGGTATCCCTTGCAAAAGACAATGGAGTGCTCCGCTGCGACTACGCAGAGTGCAACGCCAAGTACGGGGACCACGACATGAACACGGTGATCAGCATGCTGGCGCTGCTTAAGAGCGAGCTGCACGGGAAGGCGCGCATGGAGACTATTAGAAGGGCGGGCGCATAGCGAAGAGTAGTAGAAGCAAAAGTGGGTGTTTACCAAAAAATGGGTCATCCATTCACTTCAAGGTGCCCATTTCTTCTGCCACATGCGATATACACAACTCGTTGTTTTGATAGCATGAGCAAACATGAGCGTGGTCGAGACTCCAGTCGACTGGACGAGAGGCATAAGCGACACAAGAGGCGACGTGATGACGTGAAAAAGAAGACGAAAAAGCACAAGAAGCACAAAGACAAAGACAGGAAGAGGAGTCGGCGGGATAAGAGGAGTCGCCACAGTGACAGTGATAGTGATAGTGACACTCCCTCTCGGGACTATGCGAGAGCGATGACGGTGATACGAGAGCTGCTGACAGAAACGCCAGAGCTTGCTAAGGAGCTTTTGGGTCTGCTACAAATGGTCGACAATGGCGAAGTGGCCGTCATCGGGGGTATCAAGAATCGACGCATTCGTTCCAAGCTCCAGGAACTATTTCCATTGTTAGGCTTGATCAAGGTTTGTTGCAAAAGAGTGTATAAGAGCAACAAAAGTAGTTGGTGGTGCCAATAGAAAGAGTATTTGCTTGTTTCCTGTCATGTTGTAGCTCCGGGAACCCGAGGATGCCTTTGCTAAGCCTCGCAACGACAATGAAAACGAAAGTTTGATCGAAATCTTCCAAAAAATGCTTTGTGGAGACGCGGATGAGGTTGGTGTGCTTGTGGATAACAAGAACTGCGCACGACTAACGCCAGCGTTTCGTGTTCCATAGACGTCTCGACAATCAGCAGCTAGTGAAGGCAATGACAATACGTTGACTACTGACATGTCTGAACTTCCTGCAGCACAAACTTCGAAGAAGCAAAAGCTGGCGATTGGACCAGCACTTCCTCCTGGATTGGCAAGAACTGGTAGTAGCGATGCTCAGGAAGACGACGACGATGAGATTGTGGGTCCAGCACTTCCTGGCATGAAGGGTTTTCGATTAGCAGATGAGCGTGTGGAGGCGGAAATGACTCGTAAGGCAGAACAATTGGAAAAAGAGCAGTGGGAGCGTGCACGTGGCACTGGCAAGAACAAAGCGGCTGAAGCGGATAGCAAGAAGCCACTGACACGAGAAGCATGGATGACAATGATGCCTGAAAGCTCGATTCTGAAAGGCTCGCTAGGGCCACAAAACAGACCACCTCCGGGCGCATCTGTCGCGTTTCGAAGGTTTGAGCAATGTTCTTTGCGTATGGACGCTAGTGCTGATCGTTGTTGTTTACAATGTGGTGCTTGTACAGTAAGGAGCCTGCTGCTGTGGATAAGACATGGTTTGACTCTCCGGAAGAACGGGAACGAGCAAAACGTGCCAAGCTGGACATGTACGATCGTTTGCTTCAGCAGCGTTTCTATGCTGTGCATTTAACACTTTCTTGTGCTATCTACAGCGAGCTGCTTGGTTACGTTCGTGAAGAAAACGCGCCTAGTGTCACAGTTGCAAGCAGCGTGGCATCCTCATCGACTCATACAACGGTGAACGAGTCAATTTTGCCGAACGCGAATCCCGAGGCGGATGAAGAGATGCGAAAGCAAATGGAAAAACTACGGAAGGCACGAGGCCCATCGCTGTTAGAACAGCACCAGCGCAAACAAGTAGAACAGGCAAAAGATGGCGTCGATTCGTCACAAAGTAGCGGCGGTTGGAACAGGTGCGTACACTATAGGCTGGTGTGAACAGATAGACACACGTAGCTTCTGCTGGAGACATGACGTACTTTTGTGGTGAATGCCATGCAGAGATCGGGATCTCACGGCTCGTCGAGGAATGTCTGGCGATGATGCAGAGCGTATGATGACGGCGGCAAAGCAGATCAATTCGAAGTTCACCGCACCGACAATTTCACGGCAGTTTTTGTAGCTTGGCTTTGCCTTGCGTGGTCAGAACTCAGCTTGTAAGTTGATAGCTAAAAGCTCGATAGGACAACAGGCGATATTGCACTTCTGGTGACAAATTATCGTTTCTTGAGCTATAAAGCTAAGTCATAGCACTGTGAAAGCTCGTCTGCTGCCTGCTAGTCCTCAGCTAAGCGAAGAATGTGTACCCCTCACCTAAGTGTCCAAGTAAGGTTCTACTGCATAGTTTCTTCTTCCACTTTGTGCTTCAATAGCTAGCATGAGAGACACAATGACCGTTATACGTTTTGCATTCTAGAGCTCCGTCATTAATCTCGTTAATGTGGTTTCATTGCCACTTCAGACAACAAAGTCGAGTGCAGCAGCACCCGCGAGCACCATATTCGGTACCAAGCCGTCCTTTGTGTCCCATAAGATCATGTAGACTCTTCAGATCCTCTTGCCTCGTTTCTGCTTTTCCATCGCCCTCTGCTTTTTAGTCTTCAAGCCTGTAGCTTTTCCGATTCGACGCAGCAACTGCAAGCTCCACCATCGCGAAAATCTACCAGTTGTAAGCAAAACAAGTTCGTAACTTTGAGAAATAAAACAGAGTGAAAAGCACTACCGCAAAACGCACCTGAAAACCGGCAATTTTTTCGATGCTTCATCATTCTCCGATACAGGGTCACACGCGATTGCTAGGAGTAAAAACTACTCGCAAATCACGTTCAGGAATGAGTCGGTCTTGCCACACACTTACATCACACGTACCACTGGAAAGAGCAGTGCAAAGATTCCTTTGCTCACAAAGTTTGGCACAAAAAACGTGGCAAGCGTAAACGGACTACCAAATCCAGCGAAGTAGGCCCAGTTTTGCTCCAAATGCGCTAACCGCCGCTCTAGACTCCAGCCAGCCAAAGTCCACTTGTATTCAAAGCAGTAGAGTGAATACAGCCAACTCAGATGGATGAAACTCATCGCAGGACCGATCACTGGAATCAGATACGACATCACAGTCTGCAAGAGAAAGAACGCCACAAGGATAGCGCGATACATCTCATCTCTAGATATTGAATGCACCATATCATGACATTGAGCAGTACAAAGGTCAGAGAACTGTAACACTCGCAAACTTGCCAATTTTGCCTACCGAATCATATCAGTCACGGGGGTCGGTGACGGTTTGCCATGAAGTTGCAGGTATGCTGGTTAACAAGCGCCACCACATTTCACGTCAGTCAATAGTCTTCATATGTAGCTCCAAGAAGGACTGACCGCACCATCGTCAGCTATTTCTTGGTACCAAATGGTGTTCAAGATAAAGCTGATGCAGTAAATTGGGTACATCCATAGCACCTAACGTCAAAACCACCGCCACAACGATCAAACATTGTGCAGCACCACAAGCATCATTGCTTACGGTGCACAGTACCTGGTACAGCAGAAACACAAAGCCGTCCACACGATCGCGGACGTCATACACTTGAGTAGTTGTGCTTTGTGACACCATGACAATGCAATCAATCATACGCCATTGTATTACTATCTAGAGGAATTTGGCGGCAAGAACATTAATCCAAGCAAATTTTCTCTCACCCGTACGAGAAGGAGCGGTGCAGGAGTTCCCCAAACAAATGAATGACAGGGATCACAGCTCGGTCGAAGAAGTAGATGCTCCCTAGGAAGATCAGGCCATTCAGCACGAAACACTATTTGTATGTATAACGATTGTAACACGGTGAGTGTTTGACGAGCTGCTAGTGGTGGAATAATGCAGTAGGACCTTTACGCTGGACACACAAATGAGACGTGACTTGAGATAGAACAGAAGGATGCGGTGCAGCGATACGGCGTGCTGCACGCCCCCGCAGAACTCACGGAAGCCGGAGCTAAAGGCGTCCGACATGGCGTCCGTAATTTTTGTCTCTTTGTTTTATTTATTCTTCAACGAGGACAACTCGAGTACCTTTTTTTGTGATTTGTGTCCGCATATTTTCGTCAATGACGTCTGCACGACGCAAAGGAGAGGGTGTTGAATGTGAGCACGTATTGGGACAGCAGCCATTGCAGCTCTACACGTACCTCTGGTCTAAAGCAGGCGCTGATGGACGTCATAGCTGCAAACAGACCTTTTCCTTTGTGCTCACTGATACGGTGGTGTTCAAACGACAGAAACCTGTCAAATGGTTCTTCACGTCTAAGCAAGAGCGAGGAAAGGTTCGTCGTTTACCAGTTTACGATGGCAGCATTACGTGAACGTTGATGACAATTGACTCGATGCATTCTGATCTACAGATTTTGTGCAAGAGTAAGAGGTTCTTGTCGACTTCACACGTGCTACAGGAGTTTCTGGTGCCGCAATGGGCTCCAAACACGTTGCCCAAACTAAACAAGGACAAGCAGGTCCTGGCAACCTATGCGTATATGGACCAATCGCCTTTGTCCGGCGAGATGTATATGATTATCGAGCACCTGGACAGGGCCGCTTTAGGTGAACTATAGTCCTGTTCGTACGTACAGAAGCTACGAACTAACGATGTTCCTCTTATTTCAAGAACATTTGCTCGAGAACCGAGACAAACCTTTATTTTGCGTCTTACAGCGCTTTATTCCGACGCAGTCTGGGTATAATCACGTCATTCGATCGGTCTACACGGCGGGCGGCTGTACGTTGCAGAAATGCATCAGTCCATATTTCTTGAGTGACACAAAGGCTACAATCGTGCAGCGTACTGCCACCTTTGAGGCCAATGATCCTTTACTGCGCCATTGTACGACTACCTCAAACCTTTTGGTGAATGCTTGATACAAACTGTAACTAAGTACTGCGTTTATGTGTGTTGTCCTGTAGGTACCGTGACAGACAAAGAAGTACAACGAAATATTGGAAAAGTGAATGGAGAAATAAGCGCCCACTTGGAAGCTATCGTTGGCAAAAAGACGGTTCGCTTCGTCAATTACTTCAAGGTAGAGTGCGAGCTGCTTGTTTCCTACAGAAGATTATCGTGCTCATATTTCGAGTGACGCACACGCAGATTGGAGCCGACCATCGCGTCTATCTGCTTTGGAGTTCGATGCTTTCTTTCGATGCAAGTACGAAGGGAACAGCTCGAAATTGCACTTTAGCTTTGAAAAATCGTGCTGTAAGCGCATCTGTAGCATCGATTACTACAGGCGACAAGGAGACACCGAACCAGTCCCTCATCGGCTGTGCTGCTCAGCTCAAGATTTGTCCAAGCTGCAATCAAACGTTTCCTAGAAATCAAGTGGAGTATGTGGTGAGCAAATGTGGTACTGTGAATATTTGCAAGGTGGGGAATTTTTCTTGATTTGACGTTTGCTCTAGGTTACGCATATGTCGGTCATTCGACAATTCGAACGAGAGTCAAACCAAACTACGGAGAGTGTCCCGACTCTTTTCCGAGCGATCAGAAGCTCTATTCAAGCTGAGCGCTTGAAGCAGTTGAAGCAATCGGCAACTTATCTGTATGTCCAATGCCCATAGACTCGGTCGATACCTTCGGTATTCTCACTTTCGTGGTCATTCTTGTATGCAGATATCAGACAGTGCAGCTGTGCATATCGTGTGCCCGGCATATCAACGTGGGTCCTAAATCGTGCACTCCACCGAGCCAGGAAAGCAAAACACACACGAATCATAATCAGGAGATGGCGAAAGAAGATGGAAAACTTAGAGTCAACCCGAATGTACCCAAAGCAAGCAAATATGTCGAACAGGCCAAAGAGGAGGAGGCAAGAGAAGCAAAAGCAACGGGAATCGTAGCACACACGCGAGCTATATCGGCGAGTTCGACGCGCATGAGCTCCTTTTTGACAAAAAGCAGCTATCATGGTAGCAACCAGCACCAGCAGCACTTGCGTCAAGCGCTTATTCCATCGGAATTGTCTCCTCGAGAGCACTTTGCGCAATTCACGAAAGCTTCGTGTCCAGTGATTCCCAGAGTTTTATCAGCGACGATATATGCACCAAGAAAGCCAGGCCAACCTCGTAGCTGCATCCCAACAAGCGCACCGTCTCGAATGGCGCGACGGCTGTCGCTTCTAAGGAAAAGCTCAAAAGAACTGCCAAGTGACGACAGCGATGGTCGGTAAGTTGAAGACCGCGTCTGCAACACGAGTGTAGCCATGATCGATTGCAAAAAAACGACTGATTCAAACGAGTAATTCTGTAGCCATTGTGTGAAACAAACCGATATATAAGGTTCAAGAGGTTTAAGCGTCGACCAGTCATTTGCTTCTGCTCATTCATTGATTCGCACTCTCTTCTTCACTCCTCCACTTGGTTGGTCGACGAAGCAGAATGGCGGACTTCACCCCAGAACAGCTGGAAGCATGTCTGTTACAGCTTACGCACCCTGATACGGAGAAGATCAAACAGGCGGAAGCGGCGCTCAAGGTCTACACGAAGCAGATTGCAGCCGTGGGCGGCCTGCTGACGCAGCTGCAGCTCTCGACGAAGCCTGAAGTGCGTCAACTGGCTGCGCTCATGCTACGCAAAAAGATTTTCAAGCACTGGTCCAAGCTGGATGCTGCTGCCCAAGCCCAAGCCAAGCAGGTGCTACTCAGCCGAGCCGCCGAGGACCCTGTGCACGTCGTGCGCTCCACTGTGGCTACGCTCATCGCCGCGCTGGCTTTGCGCGAAGTGCCGACCGGCAACTGGCCTCAGCTCATTGTGTTCATTAACACGTGCGCTAATAGCGCGAGCGTAGACCAGCGCGAGATGAGCATGAAGCTGTTGCAGCTGCTGGGCGAATCATTAGGCACGTCACTCCAGCCTCACTTTAACGACCTCAAGCACCTTTACGCTAAAGCTCTGCAAGACCCTGAGAACCTCAAGGTCCGTGTGGGTGCCACGCGCGCTGCCTGCAGCCTCGTGGAGTTTCTTGAGGAGCCCGATCTGCGTGGCTTTCGTGATCTCGTGCCGCTCATGATCACTGTGTTGCAGCAGTGCGTGTCCAACGGTGCTGAGGCGGACGCCGTCGAGTTCATGGACGTCTTCTCAGAGATCGCGTCGCATCCATTTCCCATTCTGGATCAGGCCTTCCCACAGTTCATTGAGCTGTTGTTGCAAATCATTCTGGCGGAACAGCTCGAGGTGGGCACTCGCGCGTCGGCTAGTTGTGCTATTGGCGAGTTCATCAAGAAGAAACCCAAGACTATCGGTAAGAAAAACTTGGTGGCCAAAATCTTCACAACTATGCTAGACATTGTGGCTGGCGACGAGGCTGTCTCCTGTGGACTGATTTCTAACTTGCTGGCGCGCGAAAACAGCAACGACGACAATGACGATGAGGATGATGAATCTCCTGGACACCTCGCTCAGCAGACCCTCGACTCGCTGGCTTTGAATGTGCCTGCCAAGTATTTGAACAATGTGGTATTCAGTATCTGTAACGAGTACATCACGTCGCAGGATGCTCGCAAGCGCAAGGCTGGTGTGCTGGCCCTTGGTATCCTGTCTGAAGGATGTTGCGATTTCATGTGTCAGAACCTGAAGGAGCTACTGCCTGCTGTGTACTGCGTTGCGCAGGACGCTGATCACCACGTTCGTGAGGCTGCTTGCTTTGCCCTCGGTCAGTTTGCTGAGTTTTTGCAGCCTACCATTACTGACCACTACACCGACATCCTTCCGATTGGTCTAGCTCTGCTCGATGACGTGTCCAAGGTGATCAAGGCCACGGCCTTGTACGTGCTCGATGAAATTACGCAGAGCATGGAGAGCGACCAGGTCTTGCCGTATCTGGAGACTCTTGTGGCCAAGTTGATGAATGTACTTCGCACTGGCTCACCCCAGCTGCAAAAGATGGCTTTTGATGCTGTTGGGTCGATTGCGATTGGTGCCAAGGATGCTTTCTTGCCCTACCTTCCGTCCGTGGTTGAGCTGATCCAGCCGTCCTGGGGACTTACAGACCCGAACCAATTTTGTCTACGTGGTGCTGCCATTGAGTGTCTTGGTTATTTGGCCACGGCTTTAGGCAAAGAGCCGTTCCGTCCGTACTTTGCATCATCAATGTCTTTCGTCTTCTCATCGTTCGATCTGGGCGACTCGGAGCTGAAAGAGCAGGCTTTCGTATACTTCATCAATGTGTCGAGCGTCTTCAAGGAGGAGTTCGCACCGTTCCTGGATGAAGCCGCTGGCCATGTGCTGCAGGCCATTGCGAGCGATGAGGGTCTTCGCGTGGTGGACGATGATGAGGATGTACTGGAAGGCCTAAACTCAGACGATGAAGAGGACGGCGACGACAATACGTTGCGTCACATTAGTATCCGTACGGACGCGCTGAATTCCAAGGTACGCGCAATCACAGCAGTGGAGGAGTTTGCGCTTAACTGCAGCGGTCCCGTATTCGAGCCGTACATTTCCCGATTTGTTGCGGCTCTTGTCGGTATCACAGAGTACATCCACGAAGATGTCCGTGGTGCTGTGGCTGAGGCCCTGGCGGCACTTGCCATTTGCTCCTTTGAAGCTTCGCATGCCTCAAACGGTGACGTGCAGGTGTGGGTTAAGGGTGACTTTAACAAGAACATACTGACGCCCAACACCGCCATGATTGTGAGCACCGTGATGAAGATCCTTGTGGAGGAGCTGTTCAACGATCCTGAGGAGGTTGTAGTGGAGAAGTCTTTCAACGCCGTCAAGAATATGAGCGCCCGTATTGGCCCCGTTGTGACAATGGACCACATGAACGCGCTGATGCATGTTACCAAGACTGTGCTTGCTCACGAGCACGATTGCCAGACGTCGCACGAGGAGAACGAGGATGAGGAAGAAGAAGAAGGGGGCTCGGTGCTGGAGAGCGCGTCTGAAATGATTGGCGTGCTTGCAAAATGCTACGGCGAGCACTTCCTGGCCCCGTTCCAGGAGCTGTATCCAGCTCTGCTTTCGTTTGCCACTGGTCTCCGTGCAGTGCGTGACCGTGCTGCTGCTGTGGGCTGCTTTGCCGAGGTGCTTCGCGAGTTGGGCCCAGCGGGTCTGGGTTTTGTGGAGAGTGTATATCCGGTTGTCCTACAGGGCCTCGCTTCGGACAACTATGTTCTAAAGGCCAACAGCGCTTTCTGCATGGGAATCCTCGCTGAAATCAGCGGAGACAAGCTAGCAAGCGCGTACGAACAGATGCTACAAGCTCTACGACCATTGTTTGAGACTACTGCTAATGACGACGTGGTGGTTGACAATGCGTGTGCTGCTGTGGCTCGCATGATTATTGCTGGTGGTGTCAATTTGCCTTTGGAGACTGTGCTGCCCGTGTTCCTGAGCGCTCTACCACTGAAGGCTGACATGGACGAGAGCCCCGTGTGTTTTCATTGTTTGAACGGGCTAGTAAGCTCGCAGAACCCCGTGGTACTCAACATGATGCCCCAGGTGCTAGACGTGTATGCAAAAGCCCTTGGTCCCACGTCCAGCGTGGAGGAAGAGACCCAGACGGAAGTGAAAACATGCGTGCGCGGATTGCTTCAAACGTATGAGAGCCAAATGAAGGAGGTGATTGCGCAGATGAGCCCCGACGCCCAGGCTGCACTCTTCTCAGCCCTTAACTAGGCCGAAAGATAGGGAGAGTTTTTTTTCTTCTTGATTAAGTAGTTAGTAGATTGGGTAATATGTATAGAGATTTTGCCTAGTATCTAAATCTTTGAAAAATGAGGTTGATGTCACTTACGACGTCTTGACATTTCTTTTCGCGTTTCTGTTCTGCTGTCAAACCAGCCGCTTTTGAGACGCAGCGTTGAAGCTGGTACTGGACTGGAATTACTACTTGACTCTTGGTCGATATGTCGCGACACGGCGCAGCGCCGCGTAGCGAAAAGTGACAATCTGGAGAAGACAACCTCTGTCACGCGATAGTGCTGACCACTAAAAACACGCGCATGTATAAGTACAGTAAACAATGGTCAGAAAGATTTGGTGGTAAAAGTCTCAAGTGAAGCCACTTGAAAGTTAAGATCGACTAATCGCATCTGGTAAAAAGAAAAAAGAAACGAATGCTAAAAAGTGCTGACCACCTTTAGACGCAGATATCTTAATCCACAAACTGTCCGAACGTCAACATGTTGGCGCATTTTCTGAGTGGCTTGCGCTTGCCAAACGAGTTCAGAACTGATACCAGCCTCACAAATGCACACCAGCTTTTCTCGTATTGACTTTGACTTGTCACGTGACTGGTCAAGCCTCGATCATAAACTTTGTACTCGGAGGCAAGACTCATTTCCAATTTGTCTAGTATCTGCACAACCGCAACAGCAACAGCAATCGACAACCGCATCACAACTCCATTCACTTGCTGATCACACGGATGAAGACCTCGTGCTTGTTTCAAGTGGCAATCGCCGCCATCGTAGCGGACATTGCACAGTCTCAATCCAGCAGTAGCAACTACCATGCTCCGTTTTCGACTGATGCACCTTCTAATCTCTTCCAACGTCGTGACACTCTGACCACCTTGGCGCCGATCATTAACGTGGCTTCCGAGTTGCTGACGCAGCCACTGCCCACGAACAAGTGGTGGGGAAACCTTATCCACACAACTCCTAAGGACATCAACACAGTGGCCAACCCGGCGTGGTCGAACCCGTACGCGCTCAAATTGCCCAAGGAAGCGCCTTACGGCCTTCAGGCTTGCTACTCGTACACTTACCGTAGCATGGGCAATGAAGCTGATGGTGTCGTCGAGTACTACCTGCACACATTCCACAATGACCTCACACTTTCGGCGACAGAGTTCACGGCTAAACCCGACTACGAAGTCTACTCGTTCAGCGACATGGGTGTCAATCTTCGCACCTGTGTGTCGGGCACCGACAGCTGCATGGATTCGGCTCTCGTCATTGGTATGGCTTTTGTGTCAGCCACGTACTCTGGTCTCACCGCGAGCGTCACTTCCGAGTTTCCCATGACCCTGGTAGATGGATCGACGCCTGGCAAGTACATCATTCAGTTGTCAAACAAGCAGACGTGGGTGGTCTACTCCAGCGACACTAGCGTTTCCTTCTCAATCGACAGCACTGGTTCGGCATTGACGGCTAGTGCAGCTTACACCGGTACGCTTCGTGTGGCAATCCTTCCTGATAGTGACCAGAGCGTATACGATGACTACTCATCCTGCACAATCCGTGGTGGTACCTTTCTCATGGAGTCTCGCACCACCTACGCGTTGCAGTGGGAAACTGAGGGCACCGGATGCGCCAGCATGGGACTTCTTCATTTTGCCCTCCCTCACCAAGTGGAAGCTATGAGCGGTGCCACAACTTCCCAGTCCACCGGAGCCATTATGCTGTACTCAGCAACGCGCGGTCAAATGGTTGGCCAAGTGACCACGTCTTCGAGCTGGACCTTGACGGAAAATGAATCAGACGACGAGGTGGACTTTTACCCGGCCAATAAGCCATCACCTGAGCTCATCTCACAAATTGGTCTTCTGTCCAAGCTGAAAAGTGACATCGACAGCGACTGGAGCTTAGACACCGGTAGCTGGTACTTCAATGGCAAGGCGTATCAAAAGTATGCATCACTTTGCTTGATGGCTGCCGACAACCTTATCGTGGCCGACGATACAACTTTGTTGAGAAGTTGTCTGTCGAAGCTGGAGAGCTTGATCGAGCCGTTCCTGAGCAACACCCTCGGCTCCCCTCTTGTCTACGAGACCGCCTACAAGGGTATCGTGACAAGCCAGGTTTTCGCTGCCAATGATGTGAATGTCGAGTTTGGCAACGGTATCTACAACGACCACCACTACCATTATGGCTACTGGGTGACAGCATCGGCAATTCTGAAGAAGCTGGACCCGTCGTGGTCAGGCATGGCACAGCTTGAGACCATGGTATGGACGATGCTGCGAGACGTAGCCAACCCAAGCACAGATGACACGTACTTCCCCAAGTTCCGCCACTTTTCGTGGTATTTGGGCCATTCATACTCGCACGGTGTAACACCTGTGGCTGATGGCAAGGACGAGGAAAGCACATCGGAGGACGTGAACTTCAGCTACGGCATGATGCTGTGGGGCAAAGTGACGGGAAACAAGGCTGTCGAAGATCTGGGTAGCCTCATGCTGCGTCTGAACGCACGTGCAGTGCGCACTTACTTCCTCATGAAGTCGGACAACAAGATCCACCCGCCTCAGTTCGTGCCTAACCACGTCACAGGAATCTTTTTCGACAACAAGGCGCATTATACGACATGGTTCAGTCCCGAGAAGTACTGCATCCACGGCATTCAGATGATCCCTGTGTCACCTATCAACGCGCTTGCCCGCACGGCGTCGTTCATCCAAGAAGAGTGGGACGATATCCTGTCGAAGGAGGCCATTGTTACGCGTGTTGACACCACCAACGCCTGGTTGTCGCTGTTACTTGTGAACGAGGCGGTCATCAACCAAGCCGATGCATTGGCAAAGTTGGAGACAGCTGCCATGGACGACGGTCTCTCCCGGTCTTGGGCCATGTACAATGCAGCCTCTCGTGGTGGGTCAGCTTTGAGCGGCACCACCACGGCTGTCACGTTGACGCCAAGCACTGCCACCGCTACTCCTGATGCCACTCCTGCCATTCTGCCCAT
The DNA here is from genome assembly GCA_003991265.1 of Pseudoperonospora humuli. Classification (NCBI taxonomy): domain Eukaryota; phylum Oomycota; class Peronosporomycetes; order Peronosporales; family Peronosporaceae; genus Pseudoperonospora; species Pseudoperonospora humuli. Next base: position 67,020 of record NQFO01001855.1, read on the forward strand.
CACGACGGCCAGCCCTGTCGCACCCGCCGCCACTCCGACCATCACTCCTACCGCAACCACCGCTACTCCAACTGTCACCCCTAACGTCATCACAGACACCCCCATTGTAGCAACTACCCAGACAGACATCTCGATTGCACCGACTGTCACTCCTACTGCTACATCATGCAACCGAAGTAAGACCGCGCAGAAGGTCAACGTGGAGCAATCCTAGGCTCGTTTCAAGCTGTCAGTGCGAACGTCTTTGCGTCAATTTGCTGCTGCGCGCAATTTGCAGCAATCTGCATGTCGAGTGAAATCACTTAGAAATTTCCGTAGTGTATTGTGTCAGAGGCTCATGTTGGCCCATCACAATGTCCTTAATTGCTCAAAAATACATATACATTAAAACACACGAGTGACGTCGTTTCGGAACCGGTTCAAAAAGAAGACATTTCTGCAGGACACGCTTCGTTTAGACCAGCCTTCTATTGTTCATTACTACATCCTGCTACACGAAGTGAAAGGTACCAGCAACTTTCCTACGCCGAGCGTTCAATTCCTGCAATCTACAATTCGTCTCTACAGGTATGTATATCGCAGGAAGCGCATACAAACTACTCACTCGCGTATACGCCAACATAACGGCTTGGTCACTGCAAAATAAGCAATCACATAAGAGTGGACCTTAATGATGCACACTGCTGCGTCGTTGCAGTAAGAAAATGCTGCTCTTGTCATGGAAACCATGTACTGAGTCCCAGCTTGCTCAAGTGCTGAGTGATACAGTTTGCTTTTGTTAGGATTTACGGCACTGATAAATTTTCAGCAATCTGAGTATACATTACGAATAGATTACCCGTAGATCATAAATCCTATCGCTCGAACGATATCGATTTCAATTTGAAGACTTAACTAGCGAGTCGCGTAGATGAGCTCTCATTTGTATACTGTTATGTATCAACGACAAGAAAAGGAGGCTACTCACAGGTCGAATCGAGTTTACAGTGGACAATCAATAAGCATAAAGTGCAGCGACAATAAAACAAAGCAATGGACGAAGTTATAGCTACACTCTTGACCTTCACCACTACCGCATTCATGGCCATTCGAGGGCTCTTACAGAACTGTGAAATCACAAACGTGTGCCACTAAAAACACCGCTGATCGTCACTTTGTTCAACACGGCGGAAAAATGCGATACATTCTAAACAATAACTTCTCATATATTTGCTGTAGACGTGGTCACAGACGCATTTGTAACACATCATGTAAGCTAATACAAACTGCAAATACTACATTTAAGTTAGCTGAATAGAGAGACGAGTAAGCTGATATATTTACCGCATTCGTATTGGCTCGTTTGAGTAAATTCTTGTGCACATAACCGGGTATGAATGAGTGAAACAGTTCTGACAAAGTAGGTGAAACAGTTTCATGGCACGACAAAGATTGCGCAATATCGAATGATCATTTAAACATATTTATTAGTTGCAATATCTGCATGTACTATTGCAATACTTAATCCTCGTAATTAATCTGGTCTATCATTAATTATCCGCATTGTAGAATAAAAAATGGCACCTCGCAACAAGCGACAAATGCCGCCGCTGGAGACGGACATCAAACGCCCCCGACTTGCATGTTCCAACCTTTCTGACGAATCTCCCGATGCCTCACATCCACTCCCCCCGGCCGCTGCGGTCACTGTGAAAAAACTGCAGCGTGCGTGCCAGGAGCTTCAGCTGTCGAGTCTCCCTCGCGTAATGACAGGGCGCGAGGACGAGCGGGACGAGATTTACACGGCACTACGCTCCTCCATTGAGCAGCAAAGTGCTGGCGGACCTATCTATATCAGTGGTCTTCCAGGTGCAGGCAAGACATCGATTGTGAAGGAGGTTATTCGCACGCTGGAGTCGCAGCGCAATGCCGGTGACTTGTGCAACTTCGCGTGGGTGGAAGTCAACGGCTTGCAAATGCCGCGCCCCGACGTCGCTTATAGTGTATTGTGGAAGGCCCTGCAATCGGTTGAGAGTGAAGAAGAGCAAAAGCTACATCCAGCTCGCACAAACATAGGCTCTGCACGCCTTTGCGAAATGCTCCAGCGCGAGTTTCACATTAAAAGCTCTGCGCGTCCGATGCTGTTGGTGCTGTTAGATGAGATGGACTTCATGTTGGCTGGCAAGAACCAAGTGCTGTACAATCTCTTAGAGTGGCAGACCTCTCCCACGGCCAAACTCGTGCTGGTCGGCATTGCCAACACGATGGACTTGCCGGAGCGGTTGCCTACAAAGATTCGCAGTCGACTGGGTGGCCACCGCATCACCTTTCCGGCGTACACTAAAGCTCAACTTGAGAACATCATTCAGCAGCGTCTACTTCAACTGGACGTTTTCAGTGAAGAGGCTATTCAGATCTGTGCCAAGTCGCTGGCGCATCAGTCGGGGGACGTGCGCCAGGCACTATCGCTTTGCCGCAAGTCGGCCGAAGTGTGCTTGCACCGGCTTACCGCGTTTTACCGTAATGGCGCAGCCAAAGGTGGAGACGAGCTATACGTAACGGGTGAAGACTTACACAATGCTCAACAGGCAGTGTCGGTGTCAGCTCCCATGAGCCGCTTGCACGCATGCAGCAAGTTTGAGTGCACGTTCTTAGTGGCTCTTCGCATGGAAGTACGCACGAATGCAATGCGCGGAGTCAATAAGAATGGTGCAGAGCTGGAAGCTGTGATCGAGCGTTTTGCGATTTTGTGCAAAACGCACTCGTTCGTGCCGATTCCTCGACTGCGCGGACTGTTATTCATATGTGACGAGCTGGAGCGTTCGGGCATCATCAAGCAGATCTCGACGCGCACGTCTCGTTACCCTCTGCTGGAACTACGCTGCTCCCATCAGGAGCTCCAAGACGTGTTTCTCACGCACTCTATCGGCATGCAGTTAATTTCGTAACAGCAGCTTTATTTAATTGACGTTTTACTCGATCAGCGAGCTTATTAGTTTGTGGAATTAACACGCTAGTGTCGTGGAGGTGTTTGAAAGTCGCTTCACCCATTATATTCACGAAGAGCGAGAAAAGAAGCTCTGCTCTGATACACCTCACCATAAGTCGTGCGCGCGACGCATTGATATAATCAATGCATACGGCAGGTACACAATCGAGCATCAATTCTCCATCACATTACTACTACAAATATTCACGACATGCATCAAACCTACACACAATTACAATCTACACAGCAATACACAGCTTTATGCTGCTACACAACTCAATGCACGATACACTTTCTTTGCAAAAGGGTGGTGTTAAAAAACACCAGATAAAGAGTGAGGAGCATGCACCTCACAAAGCAAATGAACAGATACGACGTCTGCCAATGCTAAGAGTTGTCGAGCGAGCTGCGAATATCATACCCTCAGCCACAACAAAACACTTAGCCACCAAAACCGTACAGAGTACGTCCCTGGCGCTTCAAAGCATACACGACATCCATCGCCGTCACTGTCTTACGACGAGCGTGCTCCGTGTACGTCACCGAGTCGCGAATCACATTCTCCAGGAACACCTTCAGGACTCCACGGGTCTCCTCGTAGATCAGACCAGAGATACGCTTCACACCACCACGACGTGCCAGACGACGAATAGCAGGCTTCGTGATACCCTGGATGTTGTCACGAAGAACCTTGCGATGACGCTTGGCGCCGCCCTTGCCCAGTCCTTTGCCGCCTTTGCCACGTCCAGACATTTTCGAAGTTGACTTGAGTTGAGTTGCTTGCTTGCTTGAGCAGAAAGGAAAGTTGCTACTTCCTAGGAAATTGGAGAATGAGCAATTATGAAAACCCCGCTTTTTCGTATCCCGCTGCAGACGCGCGACTATTTCGCATGGGGTTTGAACAGCTCGACACCTACCCCGTTCACCTCAACTTTTATCCACAAGAATGTAGTATTCGACTGATGATTGGTCACGTCAGCTTCATTTATCTTAGACGATTGACGATTGGCGGAATGTTTGTGTTTGGGTGTCGCTTACCGGTCTTCGGAAGGCGCGAAAACGTAGTTGAGTCACCGAAGAAGAGAAAGCTCACTCTCCAATTCTCTCTCAAGTGCTCAACTTCGACGAAACAAAAAGCAATGGCCCGTACCAAGCAGACCGCTCGCAAGTCCACCGGTGGCAAGGCCCCACGCAAGCAGCTCGCCACCAAGGCTGCTCGCAAGTCAGCACCTGCTACCGGCGGTGTGAAGAAGCCTCACCGTTACCGTCCTGGTACGGTTGCTCTGCGTGAGATCCGTCGTTACCAGAAGTCTACGGAGCTGCTGATCCGTAAGCTTCCGTTCCAGCGTCTGGTGCGCGAAATCGCTCAGGATTTCAAGACGGACTTGCGTTTCCAGGGCTCTGCTGTGCTCGCCTTGCAGGAGGCTGCTGAAGCTTACCTTGTGGGTCTGTTCGAGGACACGAATTTGTGCGCGATTCACGCGAAGCGTGTGACGATCATGCCAAAGGACATTCAGTTGGCGCGTCGCATTCGCGGCGAGCGTTCGTAGGCTGTTTTTGTGTGTGTGTATGAGTGCTAAGTATAGCTGTTAAGCATGCTTGCACTTTATCGCTCTGAGCTTGTGCTCACCCTCTGCCCGCATCTTGTATGAAGTTGTGCTGGCAGTTTTCACTTGGTGTTTTTTAACACCACCCTTTTGAAAGGAATGCTATTTTAGTTTTGTTTGTATGTGGTTGATATGGTGGAAGCAGATGTGGTTTTGTTTTTGTAGCGTAAGCATTTACGTCGTGTTAACGATTGATCAGTTTGTTTATTGAATTTAATGTAGAATTTGATGTGTGATGAAAAGAGTGCAGTTGTAGGATGCTACACTGTGTTTCATTGTTTAGGAGTGTTGTGTCTCGCTTAGAAAAGATGACCGTAAGCAATGATCCAGTCATTGCATGATAAATAAATAGCCTTGCCCATCTTAGTCTGCATAAGAAAAGCTTTTACATTTGCTTACAATCTCCAAGCACCAGTATCAATCCGCCGCGTGACATCATATGCATTTGCCCAAGGCTCATATCGGTGTCAATAGCACGGTAACATTTGCGCAAAATTTGCCATTTATACATCTCGTGGATAGGAACCAACGCTATGCGTGACGCCTAGACCAAGTAGAAGATGACGGTCACGAGCCTTTTGCATTGGGTGATGGTATCCTACGTTGTTGATAAGGTCACTAGCATATTCGACACAATATGACGAGCCTTCATATTATGCATAAAACACTGCTAAGACCTTGGCGATATGAGTACTAAGATGCTGAATTTGCGTATTCGCCAACTTTATCTCAATGCCGAGAAGACTAAAGCGCGGAGCACAACTCCATTTCGATTGTACAAGATTGGTGATAAATGATTGCACACTATACAAGGTCATAGCTACTATACCGTGTTAACAACAAACATGATTGACATAATTTCGTCTCGATAAAGTTTATGTATCATCTCGAATTGCAGAAAACACTTACACAAACACAAACAAGATCAACGCAGACCTTCATCAATACACCTCCAATTATTGCTTACCGATCATTAGTCGTCACAAACAATACACATCAACAGCAACCAAAACATTCATTCAGCGGTTAATTCTTGTAAAAAGGGTGGTGTTAAAAAACACCAGGGAAGAATACAGTCCACATGCAAGAACAAACTTGCACACAAAACTAAATCACGCTCACTTAAGCAGACGTGAACTTGGTCACAGCCTTCGTGCCCTCAGACACAGCGTGCTTCGCCAACTCGCCAGGAAGCATCAGACGCACCGCCGTCTGGATCTCGCGGCTCGACAAAGTACTCTTCTTGTTGTATCGTGAAAGCTTGCCCGCCTCCGAAGCAATGCGCTCGAAAATGTCGTTAATGAACGAGTTCATGATCGACATACCGCGCTTGCTGATACCCGTGTCAGGGTGCACCTGACGCAACACCTTGTAGATGTACGTCGAATACGACTCCACACGCTTCTTGCCACGGCCCTTGCCTGACTTCGCTACCGTCTTTGCGGCCTTCTTCGAGGGTGTCTTTGCCATTGTTGATGGAGGGGTTGAGTCTTTAAACTGCTTTCACTGCACAAGTCAAATCTTGGAATGCCAACTCACATGCAACTTGTTGCCTCGCCTACCTTGCCTTTTCCCGCGCTCGCCGGAAATTCGGAACGAAAACCTAATGCCACCACCTTTTCGCTCTGGCTCGCTTTGCAATTCTTCATTGGCGGAACACTTCCTTCTCGTTATCGATTGGCGGATGCAAGCTAGAATTCCACATATCAAGTGGTACACTTCATGTATCCTAACTTAGGCAAGGAAATCGACATCTGGTCGACGTAAAAGAGACGTCAGATCGAGCCACGCGGCTAATATTCGAGCTCGAAATCCAAGCGAACGAGAAGCGACTGAGGGATCAACGATGAAGTTGGGGACGAGCCAGGACACGTACGGCGCCGCAAGTGACTCCACTCGCAGTGGATCAGCCATGACCATCTCGTCAATGATGGCGGACATTAAGGAAAAGTTCAAGAATGACGAGGAGGACCAAGGTATGACACTCAACGGATTGTTCCCTCACCATGGCTAGACTAGAAGCAAAGGGGTCTTACGTATAGAAGATGCCGCCCCCCTTTGTCGCAAGTACTGACTGTATGTGTGTCTGCTTGTTTTTTCTCGTTGACTGCTAAAGTGTCGCCGTTCCAGGGCCTGGACAAGGCCACGGTGCTACAGGAGACGAAAATCTTCTCGGATGCCAACATGGTGACGCGCCACCCGAAGAAGTGCTGCCAGCTGATCACCAAGCTGCTGCACATTCTCACACAGGGAGAACCTTTCACCAGCGCTGAGACTACTGCCGTCTTCTTTGGTGTCACGAAACTTTTCCAGTCAAAAGATGCCAATCTGCGTCGAATGATGTATTTGTTCATTAAGGAAGTAGCTGAGGCCACTGCTGCTGACGAGGTATACTATGCACACACGCTGCTACTGCAGAGACTCATAGGAGGATAACATACTGACGATCGTTTGTATGATGTGGTATCAGGTGATCATTGTGACTCAGAGTCTGACCAAGGATATGAGCTCTGATGTGGATTTGTACCGCGCTAACGCTATCCGAGTGCTTTGTCGGATCATTGATGTACGTATCAGCTAGCTGCATGTGTGGTGAACCTCAACTTATCCGCGGTATGATGCGTTGTGGTGGGGACAATAGGGCTCCATGTTGAACGCTATCGAGCGCTACATGAAGCAGGCAATCGTGGACCGCAATGCTCTTGTTGCAAGCTCGGCACTTGTGTCTGGCATCCACCTGATCAAAAACAACCCCGAGATCGTGCGTCGCTGGGTAAACGAGGTACAGGAAGCCGTAAACTCCACGCACGACATGGTGCAGTACCACGCCGTTTCGCTTCTTTATCAGATCCGGCAGCACGATAAGCTCGCCGTGTCAAAGTTCATCACGCAGCTCCAGAAGACCAACTTGCGCTCTAACCTTGCGACGTGCTTGTTGATCCGCTACACGGCAAGTCTAGTGCGTGAGAACGCGAATGGTCAAGACGTCACGCCACTGTATGGCTTTTTGCAAAAGATGCTCCGCCAGAAGAATGAGGTGCGAATGTGAGGGTCAGAACTGTAGCTCTTGAGATTTCTAAATTGTGGAAATTGCCGTTATTGATGTGGTAGATGGTCATTTATGAGGCTGCAAAGGCTCTGTGTGCCCTGCCTGTGGATGCACGCGACCTGACGCAAGCGATCGTCGTGCTGCAGCTGTTCTTGGGATCGTCAAAGCCTACTCTTCGCTTTGCTGCTGTACGCACACTCAGTCAGGTGGCACTGACTCAGCCCATGCTTGTAACACGCTGTAACGAAGACATGGAGACGCTTATCTCGGACTCTAACCGATCCATTGCTACCCTGGCGATTACTACGCTATTAAAGACTGGTAGGTGTCGTAGATATGAGCTAAAGTGCAATCGTGTTCTAGTCAAGCGGATTTCCAACAGCTTTGTACGTTGTCAACCAATGTAACAGGCGCCGAATCCAGCGTGGATCGTCTGATGAAGCAAATTTCGACGTTCATGGGCGACATCGCCGACGAGTTCAAGATTGTAGTGGTCGAGGCCATCAAGAACTTGTGCTTGAAGTACCCTCAAAAGCACCGCGTGTTGCTGAACTTTTTGGCCAACTTCCTCCGCGAGGAGGGTGGATATGAGTTCAAGAAGACGATCACAGACGCTATTTTGTTCCTGATCGACCGCATTCAAGAGTGCAAGGAGACTGCTCTTTTGCACCTGTGCGAGTTCATTGAAGACTGTGAGTTCACTCAGCTGTCTACCAAGATTCTGCGCGTGCTGGGACAGAAAGGCCCAACTACTTCTGCACCGGCGCGGTACATTCGTTTTATCCGTAACCGTGTGATTCTAGAGAATGCGCCTGTGCGCGCTTCGGCAGTATCAGCTCTAGCTCAATTTGCAATTCGAGTGGGGTCGCTCCGGACTAGCGTGTCATCGCTGCTGCAGTGCTGCAAACTTGACGATGACGATGAAGTTCGCGATCGCGCTACTATGTACCTTGCCGTCCTCGAAGGCGATGAGGCGATCAGCCGCGCTCTTCTCGTTGAGGACTTTCCAATGAGCGTCGCAGCACTTCAAAAGTCGATTGATCAGTATGAGCTTCGCCCCACGGACGGCCCGCTTACCTTTGAAGCACTGCCACATGTTGAAATAGCCGAAGATGATATCGAGGCAAACACAGACAACACAGAGGCTGATGATGAAACCATCCAGGCCGATGCCGCACCTGAGCCCCAAGATGTTGCAAAGGAATTGTACACGGTACGTTCACTTGGTTTGAATTTCTTCACCCGCAAGACCAACTTACATCCTTTTTTCTGTCTGGTTGCTGTAGATTCCCGAGTTTGCCGAACTAGGCGCGCTCTTCCGCTCATCTAAGCGACTAGAACTGACGGAAGCCGAAACAGAATATGTCGTCAGTTGCACGAAGCACGTGTTCGCCCAGCACATTGTACTTCAGGTATGCTCTTCATGTTCTACGCTGAGACTTATCAGGTGCTTTGTTTCTGACGTAACCTCGTGTGAGTCGTACAGTTCAAGGTGCTCAACACGGTCAGCGACCAGCTTCTCACGCACGTGAACGTTGGTTTTGTTATGGAGCCGGAAGACGTGTGGCAGGTGCAGTCGGTTGTCCCTCTGGACAAGCTAGCATACGGCAAGACGGGCTCGTGCTACATTTGCCTACAGTACACTGGAGATGGTGTTTACTCTGCTGTCCAACTCGCCAACGTCGAGGTCCGTGTGATTGTCGACATAATTTCATACTCTGTCATTGTGCTGATACTTGCTTTACGTTCGTTTGCGCTGAGTAGTTGAAGTTCAAAGTACACGAGGTGAACCCGTCTACTGGAGAGGTTGAAGACGATGGTTTTGATGAGGAATACCCGATGGAGGAACTCGAGATTTGCGCGTCAGACCTGATGGCAAAGGTTTCTGTGAATGACTTCCGCTCAGCCTGGGAGCACATTGGCGACGGTGCTGAGGTGAAGGGAAGTTATGGTCTGAAGTACAAGAGCCTCGTGGAAGGCGTAGCAGCCGTCATCGAAAATCTTGGCATGCAACCTTGCGAAAACACAGCCGTGCCACAGCCCAAGGCCAAGGCGCACATTCTTCTTTTATCAGGCGTGTTTGTTGGCGGCGTCAAAGCGCTGGTGAAGTCGCGAATATCACTGGATGAACAGAGTGGCAGCATGATTCTGCAGGTAAGTTGTGGGTTGCGTGGAAGCTTTGCTTAGCGCCATGTTCTCACTCGCTGTGTTGCATTTGTAGATGGCTGTGCGTTCGGAAGCGGAGGAAATTAGTCAGACCATCATGGACTGCATTAGATAAGACGCCCACTTCTGGCATTGGCGGTAACTAGCGGTCGTGTCCATGAGATGAGTGCATTACGACATGGCAGAGCTCATTGGCAGGAGCATTTGCGAGCGTTGTGAAGAAGAATTACAGGAGTAGCAGCAAATTAGTGAGGCGATAGTAGATGCTTGCCATGCTATACTTCATCTCAACAAAACGGGCATTGTGGTTAATTTGCAGTTTGATTGCCTCCATTACGATTGCGTAGAAACGTGCAAGAGGTGCTCGGACCACAGACGGAGAAGCATTCCTCGCACTGCTGTTTCGTCACCAACAGCTTCAGCAAGCTCGTCAATTCGTACTCCAGGCGCTGTGGACGCAGACAACGCGTACAGCTTCATAAGTGCGGGCGCCAGCTCTCCTGCGAACACTATGCTTTTCGGTTGAGGAGGCATTTGCCCGAACGCGTTCAAGTCGTCGTCTTCGTTGTCACTATCTTCATCCTGATCTTCATCAGAGCTGCCATGTTCCGGGTCCTCGTCACCATCACTTCCGTCGCCGTTTTCAGCGTCCTCCTTACGTTCCTCATGCCCATCTCCACCTTTGCAAGTGCATACGCCCATGTGATGCCGCCTGCAATTGTGCTGCGAATAGTAGACCGCTACAAAAGCCTCCTTCATCTCATCTTCGCCCATCGACAAGCGAATATGCGAACGAATTTTGAAGCGAACGGTGACGTTTCCTACCAATGGATTAGGTCCGGACTCGTCATCTTTCACCTTCTCTGGAGGTGGAAGACGATTAGCTAGCATGTCCAGCGCAGCCTCGTCAGAAGCCTCTTGCAAGTCTTTTTCGCCAACATGAGCAGCAAGCTGACCGACCAGTGTTTTGCAAGTAGCAGTAAATTCCTTCGCCTTTCGAGAGTCCGATGGAAATTGCGTTCCCATGTAGCTTAGATATCTCACAGGAAGTCCCTTACGAAACATGACGTCCGAGTCAAAGGCTTGACGGATAACGCGGGGCAGTGCCACCTCCAGAAAGTTGGCCCATGTATTGTGTTGGTACACAGAGATGGTCACATGTGTCGAAAACGATTCCTGATCTGTGCATGCCTGATGTACAACACCACGTGGAAAGTACAGCATGTCACCTTCTTCTACAGTCAGTTCCATCCATGGCTCCCCAATCTGGTCGATAGAAAGATCGGAGCTGTGTTCATCAGCTAGTTCCACTAATGGACGATAAAGCTTCCACTTCTTACGACCCTGCGTCTGTAGAACAAACACTTCGACGTCATCGTAATGTGGCGCCAATGCCTGCGAGTTGGCAGGCGTTAAATACGCGCTAGCACCAGCCAAGCTACCGAAAACCTCTTCAAAGGCTGCGTTGACCTCGTATAATCCATCCACATAGCGTTGCGGCTGATAGAATTGACAGCTAAATCCTTTGTCCAACAGACTAGCGACTTGCCGACTCGTAGCATGTCCCTTTGAGTCATTGCCGTCGAAATTCTCGCGCTTCGAGTTGACATATCGACATACCGTTAAATCTTTGCCAAAGCTCATGCTGTGCGGCTCCTTGTCCATGACCTTGAGCATCCTCTTGCGTGAGAATAAATCGCTACCAAACAGTTCGCCCTTTTCTGCTTTGCGCACATGCAATGGCTTCTGTTCAAAGTACTCGGACTCGAATGTGTCCAGCGACATGCCTCCCAGCAGCTTGGTCAATGTGCTCTCGGCCCACTGGCAACTTCCTTTCTCTCCATTGATAGTCGCAGATACAGTCGCAGTTACATCTGTAGGCTTATCTTTCTCGATTCTTTGCTTCTTATTATGCTCAGCTGAAGCTCCATCTGTGCTGCGCTTGCTACGACGCGAGCCCTTCTTGCTACGGCTCATCGCTTCCAATCAAGTGGATCGATTTGATGTGCATCACTCAGTGCCACATCAATACCGTGTGTAAATGGTGTAAGAGTCTTTTTTGCGCGATCATGGCGGACAGCAGAGAAGGCGCGGAGGACGCCCACACGTCCGCACTCTCTCTATTGGCAGAGAGCAGTGCCTCTAGGTCTACGTATGTCGAGTCCTCGCGTTCCTCACGATAATGTTGCTAATAAAGCACACTCATTGTCGAATTCTATGGGGTTATTTAGGACACCGAAGATAAAGACCGAAGAAACGATGGCGCAGACGGAGGAGGCGTACAGCGATGCGGAAATGGAGATGGTGCGTTTGAAGATGATAAAGGCACGCGCCAGGATGGGCACATTGCTGGATGATATCCCGACTGGCCGCGAGTATGATTCGCCGCCTTGCGCGTCGGACGAAACAGTGAAAAAAGAGTACAATGCGGCGTCGTTAGTGCGCCCGTTAACGGAGTCAGCCCACTATATAGACAACTTGGGGTACGTGCGTACCTACTGGTTGTATGCTGCTACTTCGATAGGATTTTATGGAGTTACTCATCATTTTGTGTGTTGCTGGACCATAGAGCTGACGGCAGTAACAAGTTGGCTGGCTTGGAAGTCAGAGAAGATGTATCGATGATCAAGGTTTGTTAGCTACAGGTCTGCTTGTGCTGTGTAATGTGGATGAGTACTGATATTGGTGAATGTTTGCGCTCTGCTAGAAGGAAAATGAGGTCAAGATTGCTCCGTGAGTGCAGTCTTTCAACGAGGGTAGAGCGTGAATTTGTACCGGAGGTGTGCTCACTGTTGTATGCGTCTACGTTTTATTCACTTACAGGCAAGTGGGGACGTTGAAAAGTATGTGTCTGTCGACGATGAAGCAGACTTCTGACAGCAATGAACAGAAGATGGCGAAGGACGACCACTCAAAAAGCAGCGTCATTGTTAACCATGGTGACTTTGCAGCCTCAAGCTCTGCTCAAAACGCGGCGAGTTCAATTACTATGTCAGTAGGGTCTGGGTCTGACGACAAGCAATCAACTGGCGGCAGTGCAAAGCAAGTTATGGCGTCACTTTCAGCAGAGTCAGCAGTAACTGCGACTCCACCGCGATCGCCAGCTTCAGCGCTTGATCGGACGTCAAGTTCGAAAGGATTTGTACCGACCTCTGAGGCTAAACAAGAACCTTCCGTTGCGGCCATGAAGGCCGAAAACATGGAAGAAGCAAAATCAGAGCGAGCCGATCATCTCTCTCTCAATGAGTTCCTCATGTTAGAACTTGAGGTATATTGCTCTCGATTGCTGGGAAGAGAATGCCCAAACAATGGGTCGTCTGATGTGAGCGACCTTGCTCGAATCACTAGCCAGCAACTTTACCAAGACCACCAGCGCGCTCTCATGGATTTTGATGACGAATGGAAACGGTAGGATTGTAAGAACTGCTTTGATGTTAGTTTGAGGTAACTGATCGTGTTTGCTGGTAGATCTCACGCTGTGAAACATCGGGGCTATTCGCCAGTGATTTCTGAAGAACTTACAGCAACACCAAAAAATGTTCGCACCAATCCATTTCAACATGACGCTGCTAACACGATCAGTGTTGGTAACTGGACAGCGCTAGTGAATCAAGTGAGGGCTTCGGGAACAAAGCCGGCTTTAGAGGGAACTTCTTACTCACCAGAGGTAAATGTGCAAGAGAGTACTGAGCAACTACTTGCTGCGTACAAGCAAGGATCGAACGGAGTCATTGTTGGCGGCGACAACTTTCACGAGGAACGTCTCCAGGTAGGTTCATTCAGCGTTTGCAAGGGAAGCGCCGTCGAGTATGTCTGAGTTTTTGTACCTGCTGTTTTGTATTAGGTCAGTGCATTTATGGTCCAGATTGCATCAAGTCAAAGCACATCAGCATTCCACGTTGTTGTGGCTGCTAGCTCTGACTTGGCACAATGGGAAAAAGCGCTGTCATCTGAGCGGCTCATACAGTTGTATCCATACTGGGGAAGCAAGCAAGACCGGCAAAACTTGCTACAGCTGCTGAGCAACGAGTATTTCTCGAGCAGGAATTTGTCAGCGCACGTTCTACTTACGAGCTATGAAGTTTTTATGGAGGACATATCTGTCGTGACTTCACTACAGTGTCAGCTCAGCATCATTGATATTCCACGACAAGCCACTGATCAAATTGCCGCGATTTGGCCACAGTTGCTTTCCCTTCGGTGCCGCCAACGCTTGCTGCTATGTCAACCTGGATTTGAAGTTGACGCGCGTAAACTGTTACACTTTCTTGTGCCTGAGCTGTTTAGCTCACGACGAAAGCTTTTGGTAGAGTATTGAGGAACAGATTTGTGGTGAAGGTCGGTGTCCACTGACTTGCGTTGTGTTGTTGCTTGCGATAGGCGTGGAACAGTGCAGCTCTTCACACTGACCAAGTTTGTGCGTTATGTCGTGTGGTGAAAGCCTTTACGGTTATCTCAAATAAGGATGCTTTCACTGCATTTATGTCGAAGGTGGAGTCATGCACTATGCGAAATTGCGAGAGCGAAATGGCAGCTTTGGAGATGCTGAATAAGCAAGGCATTGTAAGGGCGATACAACCATCAATTATGATGCCTGTGAAGCGCGTACTGAGCAAAAAAGCCCGCAACCGCGTGAGCGGGCATATCCCTGCGAAGGTGAGACGTAGACGCTGCTTTCGACGCATGTGGGAATATTTGATGATGATATGAAGTACTTGTGTTTATCAACAGGGAAAAATCAAGTCGCAAAAGGCTACATTTAATGCTGTGGATCCGCAGCTTACGATCAGAGCGCCGAATGTTCATCCCAAGAAGCGAAGCGGAAACGATGGGACCGCCTCTCGCCAGCGAATTGGCCGCTGCGGTAAGTGTGCTGGGTGCTTGGCCGAGGACTGTATGAAATGCGGACACTGTCAGGATATGAAAAAGTACGGCGGTCCAGGGCTTCGCAAGCAGTCGTGCAAGACTCGCAAGTGCCTGAACCCAAAAATGTGGGGGTTAGCTTCTAGAAAGCGGAAGCGGAAGACAAAGCGTGCTGGCAACATGAACAATGCAAAGGTCCTGGAGCTTGATGACGAAGGCTCTGTAGCGTACTCTTCTGTGGAAAGTGATGGAGAGTCTGTATCAACAGCGACGTATGGCAAAGATGGTTCGGATAATGAATCTCTTCGATACTCGGACGCTACGATCGACTCTCCTCGTGATTTGTTACTGCCGGCGAGTGACACCCTCTTGGACGACCACATTTCTCTCAGTGACTTGAGCTCTCGATCTACGTCGGCACGCTCGCGTGTTGTGAGATGTGGGGAATGCCAAGGATGTCATGCACCCGATTGCATGATATGTCCTCACTGCCTTGACATGAAGAAATACGGAGGACCGGGTCTTCGGAAACAAACCTGCAAAAATCGCAAGTGTAATGCTCCCAAGACTGTCGTGCTGAACCAGGCGAAGGGTGATCACGACCAGTACGTGGACGAAATGGGGAACGTGGTGTACAGTGGTCTGAGCGACAACACCTTTCCAGGGTTTTATGAGGCCTCCGACTCGTCAGACCGGCCGGAATCGGCAGCAGTGTCGCCACATTCGAAGAGTCAAGTAGGAAAGCTGTCCGTTATCCAGGAATGCGAGCGGTACCTAAAGCCACGACTGGTTTTTGCGTGCATGGATTGTGTTGCGCGCTTCAGTTCAAGTAAAGTGCTCGGCTTTCACTCAAAGGTCGAGCATTCCTCTTTAACAGGCCAACATGCTCTTGTTCCGACGGCGTTGGAGCGAGAGGCTAGTCGGCTGTTTACAAGTCCGATTTATCAGAACGCCATGATTAGTGCTCAACTCAAGCAACGAGACCAAACTTCACACAGCGCGCCCCTTGGATATGCAAAGCTGGAGGTACAATTGTGTTTGCAATGTTGATAACATGGTGCTGTGAAGCCTCACGACGTGTTGTGTCTGTAATACAGGGCCAGAACTTCCAGTACTACTTCATCGAGGCGTTTGTCGTTCTTGGCCGCATGGACGCTCAGTGGTGCAAACTGTATGAAAGCCTGGGCTTTAGGACTCTCATGGGCCTCACTGGTGGCACTGTTGATTGCCACGTTGGAAATGACAGCATGATTGCAGCGCGACACGCTGTAATCTCGTGGAATGCTCATCTCGGTAGCTTTACGATCGAGTGTATGAGCCCTCGAACGCCGATTTCCGTCAACGGCTGTGAAGTCAGTTTCTCATCAGCCCCAGTGGCACTAAGCAGTAGGAGCTTAGTGCAGGTCGGTGCGAGCGTCTTCTACTTCCTGCTGCCTAAGGCGACAAAGACGAGAAGCGCCGTCGAAGCAAGTTCAAGCCAGAGATCATAGGAAGACACATGATAAGTTGAAGTGTGTTTTACAATGTGATGCGCTTTTTCTACCAATTAGAGTCGAGTAAAAGCCGAATCAAGTTGTGCGCCAGTGGTTGGCTAGTAGTCGACGAGAGCTCGTTCACACTTAGATCGGTCCCCTTCGTACATAGCGTAGCATAATAGCAACCATGGTGGTCGCAGGCATTGACATCGGCACGACGCACGGATGCGTGGGTGTGTGGCACAATGGAAAGGTGAATATTATTGCCAACGACCAGGGTTTTCGTACCACACCCGCCTATGTGTGCTTCGAGGGAGAAGAAGTGATCGTGGGCGATACGGCCGTCAACAAGCTGCCGTCGCACGCCGATAATACGATTTTCCACCTCAAGCGTCTACTTGGCAAGGCTCATGCCGACGTGAAGGACCGCGATTATGTCAAAGATTGGCCGTTCAATGTCACGGAGGGTACAGAGGGCGTCGCTCAGGTGGAGACTCAGCGTAACGGCGAGAAACACCCCGTAAACCCCGTAGACTTCATGGCGCTGATGCTACAGAACCTGAAGGAGCTGGCTGAGGACTTCACGGGCGAGAAACTTGAGCATGTGGTCATCAATAAGCCGGCACACACGGGCGAAAAGTACACAGAGCTGTTGGACGCCGCTGCCAAGAAAGCTGGTGTTCATGTATTGACGTACCTGAGCGAGCCACTGGCTGCTGCGATTGCTTACGGGCTCGACGAGGCTACTAACAATGAGAAGCCTGAATACGTCCTAGTGTTCGACATTGGTGGTGCTACCCATGACGTGACTCTGCTGAACGCCGATAAGGGACTGTTCGAGGTCGTGGCCAGCAAGGGCAATGATACTCTTGGCGGTGAAGACTTTACAGCTTCTGTATTCGAGCACTGTGCCAAGTCGTTCCTGCGCAAGACCAAGTTGGACGTGAAGACCAACCAGAAGGCGTCAAGTCGTCTCCGTATTGCTTGCGAAGCTGCAAAGCGCTCGCTTTCCACGCAGACACAGGTAAACATCGAGGTGGACTCGCTCATGGAAGGGGAGGACTTTGCACTCAAGTTGTCACGCCCCCGATTTGAGGAGCTCGTCAACGACTACGTGCAGAAGGCGATCACTGAGATTGATGCTATTTTGGAGGAAAACGAGCTCGAGAAGGAGGACATTGACCACGTTGTGCTGGTTGGTGGTTCCACCCGTATCCCGCTGGTACAGAACCTCGTCAAGAAATATTTCGAGGGCAAGACGCTGCACACGCAGCTGTCTCCCGATGAGGCTGTCGCCTTCGGGGCCACTATCGAGGCGTCTTGCCTTGCTGAGCTTGTGGGAGCCCCCGAGCCCGAGAAACCGCTGAACTTGGTGAATGTAGTGCCGCTGAACCTGTCCGTGGCCCTGGCCAACGGTAGTGTGTCAGAGCTTATTCAACGCAACACCGTGCTGCCTGCTACGGCAACTGAGCTGTTCACCACGTCAACCGACAATCAGGATGCTGTATTCTTACAGATCTACGAGGGCCAGCGCCTCATGGCCAAAGATAACACCCTCGTGGCGCAGCTGAGCGTGGCGGGCATCACGCCGCTACCCAAGGGTGACGCCGAGATTGAGGTGACGTTTACTGTGAGCACCAAGGGTGTGCTCACGGTGACCGCTTCGGAGCGCAGGGCCGGCAACAAGACGCTGGAAGTGACGCAGGACTCAAAACGGCTGACACCTGCCAATGTCGCTGCTATCGTGAAGAAGGCGGAAGAGGCCGCTGATGAAGATGGCGAGCTGCTCGGTGAGCTGGAGGACGCTGAGGAGGCCGCGGCGCTCGAGGCTGCCGCCCCCGCAGTCGAGTCCGCCAGCGCCCCTGTCGTGCCCGTTGTGCCCACGCAGGACCTAGACTAAACTACACATCACTAATCACTAGCACTCTTGTTGCAAGCCATGTCATTTGTCTCTCAATGTGTGCAGCGATAGTGATTTTAGGCGAGGCTGTAATTCTATTGGTTGAAAACCATAACACAAAAGAAGTCTTTGTCAAAAAGCCAGGTAGACATGGATGATGACGACGTCAAGTCTGCGGCAAATGCCATGAACGTGCGTCAACGCTGCCCTCATTCGTCTCCTTCTCTCTCTCCTCTGCACCTTTTTGATACGTCTAATCTTTGTTCTCCTTCTTCCTTTCCGCTCAGGATCGAGGCGCCGACCTGAACTTTGGTATGTCTCTTCATTACGATACAATACACAGACATTCTACCACTAAAACGGCATGATGACTGTTGTGTTTGACTTTGATGGTTACGCAGAAGTTTCAGTGGTAGAAAACGATGAGCTAGAGAACGGGATCTTGTCTCCAAAGGTTCGGGATACCCTCATGGGCTCACAGGGTGCAGCCTACGATGAAAACAGCAAATCGGGACGCCCCATGGGTCTTTGTGGCTGTCTCTCTTTAGCTTACTATCAGCCGGTAAGTAACTATCAATGACGCTTGCACTGGCAGTATTCTGATCTATATTATTGGTGCATTGCTGCAGTATTTCGATGTCGACACGGCGGACGTTCTGCAGCGTCTGACACGAGCGCTGTTGCCTTTTAAGAAAGATCCAACGTTTGCCGAGTTGGCGTTGCAGTCACCCGATGCTTATGGCCCGTTTTGGCTCTCTACAACACTCATCTTCTGCCTGGCGTCGTGCAGCAATGTGGCGTCTTTCCTGGACTATGAAGGTGACACAAACGAGTGGGCGTACGATTTTAGCCGTCTTGCGTCGGCGTACACACTGGTGGAAATTTTTCTTCTAGGCCTACCCATGCTTTTCTGGATCGTGGGCAAGTACTTTCAAGTGCCCGTGACGCTGCTCTTTCTTGTGTGTCTCTATGGATACTCGTCAATTATGTTCATTCCAGCTGCGGTAAGCTGTTGATTATGTTGCGTTCTATGCCTTTTTTGACATCGAAATATTGGATTCCTCGATACGTGCAGATATTGTGCGTTTCTCCGATCGACGCCCTAGATTGGGTAGTAATGTTAATGGCAATGGCGTGGTCGCTCTACTTCTTGCTAAACAATCTATGGCACGCCATCTCCGAGCATTTGACGAAAGAAAAGATGCTGCCAGTGTTGGCAGTCATCAGGTACGCACTTTTCAAATTGATCAAGCGTGAGCTTTCTACGGTAACGCTTACTCAATGTGCTGGTGTTGCAGTGGGATGCACATGATGTGGGCTGTCCTCATGAAGCTGCTATTCTTTTAAGGCGAAGCCGAAATGCTGTCAATGACAATTCGATAGTTACGGCCAGTTGACATGACCTATCGTCGATCTTGTAGATTCGCAATATCCAGGTCTGATCTGAATGGATTCTTTCTCGTATCCACGGATTGTTTTGTTGCGAAGACTATGTTCTATGAAAAGTCTAGACACATTTTTGCCCCAGTATCTCACTCTTAAAAAGCTTCACCACGTTCACAGTGGTGCGCATGTGATCGCAGCGAAGCACTCCGTACCATTCTTTTCCTTAGAACAATGCTTTGAATCGATTGCGTACAATCTCTTGCCTCTGCGCGCTCTATTCTTCAGCAGCTTCGTGCGGTATTCACAAAGAACCCCCGCTTCGGAATTGCAGCTTGCATTACTCCAGCGATGCTGCAACTGCTTCAGATACGCATTGTAGATAGCGACCGGTCTTGAACGATGGTATCTCTGCAATGACTCTACAGTATTTTGATTGCCATTTCTTCTGACATATAAAGTCAATTGGACCTAGTTGTGACAATAGTTACTAGTATGGTCATAACCACGCTTACAAAGCTTAGATCTGCGTATCAAACGCGACTTCCTCATTCGCTTCGATTCTTACCGATACTGGTGGCGTGGTTTACGCCTTCGCCTCTGTTGTTGTGAATAACGAAGCTTTCTTAGAGCAGTACAAATTGCCTACATCCCAGGTATGAACTATTCCGTCACGTAATCACAAGACTCTCGCAAGCTTTCTGCCGAGTCTCTCCTCGCTTTCTGTTGTCAAACACAAAGCAACACTGACGCGCTGCATCGATTACTTGTCCCTTGGCTCACATCGAGGTGTTAGCGCATTTGCCGACAGAAACTCGTTCTTAAAACACCACTTCCCAGATGAAGCTGAAAAAAAGAGTTGCACGTTGCCACGCTATTGAGCCGCGGATAGACATCGTCGTCAGTCTTGTCCTCGTTTGGATACTCGTCTTCTCTTGCATTCTATAGCGAATATACACACAATTTGCCACTTCTGGTCGAGCCCTTTATTCGTTTCGTTATCTTGTTGCCAACGAGCGTAGCAGGTCATTATAGTCAAATAACCGATACCAACTTTTTCCTCGATCTGCCTTATTTTACACACAGATCCCAAACTCAGCACTGGTCATCGCTGGCACCTCTAGCGATTCGTCTCATGGTCACAGCAGCACGGCACGTAAGAAGACAAGCCGTATTTGGCTCAAAGCAAGGCTCAATTGTGTACTTACTGAATGAAGCGAGTGAGTCGTCAAACCCATGAATTCGGTATCTTTGTCCGAGTAGAACTGCGAAAACATGATGCACAAAACCTAGAGTCGATTCCCATCGATGATGTGTTCTATTCACTTGCAGCTCGCAAACCGAAGCAAATCGTAGGATGATTGCACAGCACACTTATGCGCCCACAAAAGGCAACCATCAAGGCCATTTACCCGTACAGCCTGACAGAAATGCGGACACATGAACATACTCGGCAATACACTGCTTGGAGTAGCGGTCACATTCACACAAACAGACTGCCAAGGCGTGACATAACGACAAAGACAAAAAGGCTTGCAATATTCTGAAGTGGTACGTATCGTTAGTAACAATGCGCGAATTCTTACAAACATGTACAGCTTGTTGCGATTCTCGACGATTGTATGACAGCTGGTTGCTGCGGGAAGAGAGCTGGCTGCCATAACTGCCATTGCCGACTGTCTTTTTCATGGATCACCTGCTTCATGAAGGTTAACGAAGCAGTCGCAGCGGTGCTTTGACAAATATCTGAACTGGATCAAAGTGGAGGGTATTACAGTACATTACTCTTCACTTACGCAACGCCGACCTCCACGTCTTGTTGCTTCATCACAATCGTTTCTCTAGGCGGGATGCTAACAATGCGCTTGCCGCACAACGAGTAGTGATAGCCTGGTTCGAAGCGGTCCTCGGCGTTTGTGCGTATCAAAAACAGCGCAGCCAAACCGATGCAGACGGCAACGAAGATATTCTGAAGGTTATCAATGAACGCTTCATCCACACTCATGCCATCATCAATCTTGCTGTTATACGTGTAATTGAACAAAAGTCCACCGGCGACCCCAATAATAGTCATGGCCGTCATTATGATTCCGTGCATGG
>NQFO01001868.1:0-54196 GCA_003991265.1 Pseudoperonospora humuli
TTTGTTTGTACTCCAAGTGCCAATGACTCATTGTGTTGCTTGGTACAGCCTTTACACTTCCTACATTCCATCTCGTGCATGGAAAAGATGACGTGGTCTGTTACTTTTATCACGAATGATGCAATAATGGTAGTCACGTATTAATCATCTTTGATGCAGGTTGTTCCTCCAAGCTCTTCAAAGAAGTTTGCTCTCAATTTGGTCTGTAATATGGCACCATTGCTACATTTCGTGAACTTTTCGTTGCTGATAATCTGAGTGTTGTCTTATATGGTTAGAGAAAAGCAGGTCAAAGGGCTGAATACTACGAAGTGCGCGATTGTTCACACGAGGATATGATCTTTGCAGTGATGGGAGACAATGTAGATTGCCGTGCGGATGTTGTTGAGTTGCTCACGCAGATCATGTCAGCACCTGCAAGCACCGCAGGTACATCAAAGAGCGTGACACTTTTGAGCTCACCTTTGACGTCGGTGCCTCCGCTTACATCGAAACTATGATGGGGCAATCGACCCAAAGAACACTCAAGCAAGTACGACAAAAGCAAGTTCTATCTGACACCCCGACCGATCGCGTTTCGTGCATCTTCTGTCATTGCAAAAACTCTTCATACCCTTCCAAGCCTTTCGAGTACAACTCATTGCCGATGGCACTATCTCGCCGTTTCTCGAGCTGCTTTTGTAGCTTTCTCGCCGCTTTCGAGAGTCCAACTGGATGCTGCTGAGTCTGCTTCCGCTTGCGAGCAAGTCTGTCCTGTATCCGCTGTGCATCACTGCGTCCATCTGTTGCCAGCCTGGCCTGCTGCTCGTCATGTGCTGGAAAGTGAGTAACTCTCGCCTGCGTGGCTGTGTGCTTGATTCCGATTCCCGCTCGGTCAGTCTTGAAGGTCGTAGCGACGGGTGTCACCTTGCCGTCACCTGTAGGTCCCAGTCCATTTTGTTCGTGCCATCCCATGGACTTGAGCATTTGATAGCCTCGATTCGACTCGGGGAGCCAGACTACACGTACACAGCAAAAATGGCATCAGCATCGCATCGCTTTGTCTGGCTTCTTACCTCCTCAACAAAGTCTCACCTTTACGAACCGAGACACCTTTAGAGCAAGACAGCAAGTGGACTGTGGTCTGATCATGCTCTGTGACGCTTGAGTCCTTGACGTACACGTTACAAGCAGCGCAGAAGTACATGAGAAGCCAGCTTCTTGCTTAATGGCAATGGGTATTCCAACTGATTGGTCAGAAATAGGTTAATGCCGCAGTGCTGCACATGCGCCATCTAGACGATTGAAGACAGTCTCGAGCCGCAGGGGAGCTGAAAAGGTCACCAATAACACTCCGAACGGAAGCTTCTCTACCACAAGACTGCGAGTTTTACCACTCGTGACGGCGCAGATGCTCGAGAAAGTGGCGGAGACAATATGAAAGATGCTGGTGCCTAGTTTTAGAGCGGGCGTCATGCTCTCGACATGGACATTTCTCTCCTCTTGGATGGCCTGGCGTGTGAGCTGATTGAATAAGGCCAGAAATTGAAGAGGATCCACGTCCATCGAATCGACGAGCGACGCTCGGAAGCAGCCGTCGCAATACTCGATACGACCCGAGAGCGTGAAGACGCACACACCGTCGTACGAGGAGTCGGTGCTGTCAAAAGGGACGCTGGAAGAGCTCAGCAAATTGCACAGGAAGCTGCGCCAATAGCGAGTGTTGCGAGTGGTCATCGACGGTCTTTCTCTCGGTAACTTTCAAAGTGTGAGAGTGAAAAGAGCGCTTTTTGTATCCAAGGACGTGTCGTTGGATATTACTACTATAGCCCAAAGACGCGCATGATGTGGCCAAACGTGTGTGTGGAAAGGTTCTGCTTGTAGCGTTTTGTGCTTTGCCGCAACTTTGGAATGTCCACCTTGAGATGTTTACGTGCTAGCAGCGCAACCATCCGTGGAGAGCTTAGAAACTGCGAGCAACAAGGAGATCTGAGCGAAAGCAACAATGGAGTGAGTGAACAAGGTACTTACTTGACAGAGTTGTGTGACGTTCTTGGGTTTCTTGGTAGAAGAGCACTTTTCAAAGTCTACGAATGTACATCGCAATCTTTGGGGCAGCTGCATGGAGTGATGCACGATAATGTGATGATGCGGGTGTGTCATTTCTTCCTTATTCACTCCCATGAGGTCCATTGCAAAGCACTGATAGGCAAACATGGATGTTAGGTAGTCGAACATTCAGCAATATAAAATCACGACTTTAGCGCACCTGGCACAGTATTTCACGGACGACCCACGCGGCATTAGCTGGACTAACAGCCTTGTCGTCTTGTCCAAGAAACTCCACTACATTCTTGCCCTCAAGCCGCTCGCACAGGAACCAGCCATCACCAGCATCCATGAGTCTTGCACCAATTCCCATGCGGTTCATCACTCGCAGCCAACGCGCCTCTAGCGTCACGGAATCAGCGGTGGTCGCATCTGCTGCTAGTTTAGCCACTACCAACTTGCCATTTGATCGCCTTTCACCCGAGTACAAGACGCCACGTTTGCCACGGGCGAAGAAGCGCAGATTGGCCACATCCTTCTCTAACATCTTCAGCGCAGCGTCCGCTTCCATGCCAGTTGTTGACGTAAGTTTGTCAATCTTTGCGCCCGCGAGCTTCCACTTCTTCCATCTAATGAGTAAGAAATCGAGTCGTTAGTAGTGAGCAGACACGGCGGCAGACTGTGGTTCTCACTACCGTTCGAGATGCACCGAGTCACTGCCACCTGCAGCATTACATGTGTCTGTCTCGCGGCTGGTGGCTGCAGCCGCTTTGTGGCTAGTCCCAGCATCGACTTGAGTGGCTCTACGCTGCTCAAATAGCGCGAGCTTGACGTTCTCGCGCTCGTCGCTGGACAGGAGCGTCCGTAGCGCCTCAAAGCGTGTCACTACAGCCATCTGCCACATGATCCGAATAAGTGGCAAATCCGACTTTCGTGCATAACGAGACCAAGTTGTGTGTTGTTTATTGCTCATTTATTCGCTACATGTACAAGTCAAGGAGAAACTTCTTGTAGAGCGTCATGAACTTGGCCAAAAAGGCCTCAAAGTGGAAAATGTCCTTGGAGCCGCGTTGCATGCGGTGCTCATAGTACGACGCCCATTGCACCAGTTCGTGCTTCAGGTCGTCGTCGAGACGACTCATGAGCTCACGACAAAGAACTTTGAGGATCACCTCGGACGGCACACAATTTGAAATGAGTTCATAGATCATCTCACGCGCTTTCAAGAGCCTACAAACAACAGCATTGGATGAGCACAGACTCGTTTGAAGCAACGTTGCGACTTGACGTACCCAGCAGGCGACTGCTCTTGCAGCACCACTTTAGCTAAACTACAAATGTATTCTTCCCATGCCGGTAGCTGAACCTGTTGATCGGGTGAAAACGGATAGCTGCAATAGCAACACGAGTTAGCACAATGGATCATTCATTCACGTCAAGCAAAGCCCTCACTTTTGCACACGGCAAGTCTCGAGCATGAGCAGCGCACGTCGTAGATTCCGTTCACTCTTTATGGCAATTTGCTCGCCCAGAGGAGCGCAATATTCGATCCCTTCCTTCATACAAACCCCCTGCAAGATGTTGCACACTTCATCCGACGTAGGGGCACCCACGCGCACACCTAGACTACGACTGCGCAAGGGGTCAATCACTTTGGACGGATTGTTGCAGCACAAGACGAGGCGACACGTGGCTGTATACTTCTCCATGGTGCGACGTAGTGCGTGTTGTGCATTCTTACTAAGTCGGTCCACTTCCATGAGCAGCACAACCTTGAAAGGTTTCTGAGCATTACTATCTGCCAAGTGGTACTGAGCAATTTCCTTAAGTACTTCCTGCACCACGAGACGATCGTTGTTGCCCACATCCGATGGGTTCATTTCAATGTGAAAATTGCTTGCTACAGTCGTAATCTCCACTTTCGTGCTGCGATTCGGAACTTTAAACGACTTGTGCTCCAGCCGAACCTTTAGGGCGCCATCTCCATAAAGAGCGCGTAGTAGCGCCATAATGCGCGTCTTCTTGCCAGCACCCGAAGGTCCATAAACAAGCAGATGCGGTAGATCTGACGACTGCGACAAGTTGGACAGACGCTTGGTCACCTCGGGATGGAAGTCCAATGACGACAACGACGTCGGGCGATACTTGTCCACCCACAACATTCGGCAAGATATTAAACAGTTTAAGAGTTATGTATACACGAAGAAAAAAAAAAAACACTTGAAGAGCATCATCACAGTTGAAGTGTTAATGGCCACCCACGGCCTTGAAGCTTTAGGCAGCGAGCCACAGACGCAGGTGATGGCTCAAATGGCGCCTTTGCCGCAATGGCAGACGGAAGCGCAGCCACTCGATGCTCGCCGGTGTCCTGATTCCAAGGTCCAAAACCGTTGGTTCTTGAAGACTTTCTTCCACTGCTTCAATGGCTTCCAAGCGCGTTTGCGCCACGACATCTTGCGTCTGTGTGCGACTGATGCCCACGACGTATAGACAAGTGCTCGTGCACACAACTGTCACTCGAACGAGTCCATGCGTCGTATCGTCTGGCCGCAAAAGACCCTGGAGTTCTTCGTTCTTGGCAATTTCCACTTGCTCCTTTGTCATAAAGTCAAGGGATTGCCCAGGAACGATCAATTTGTGGTCACTGGAAACGAGCCACAGGCCATGCGCAAAGATGAGGTCGCTCTTGACGGCATGTGGCAGCACTTTGAGCTTGTAACGCAGCAATTCGTTCGGCCGCACGGCAAATCGGGAGCTCGCAGTGGCAAATGGCGAGTCGTTGCCACTGATGCCATAGAGTAATCCGTCTGAAGTCATGGAGACGAGGGATGCAACGCCACCCACAGGTCGAGCGACAATCCCAACGAGTCCCATGCCAACGCCCCCCACGAGGTTTCCAATGCCAGTGTCAAGCCCTTGACGTTGACGTTCCTTGTAGAGCGCAATTGGAGTGCTAATGACACCAGCTGCGGCCCCCACGATACTCGATCCGAGCGATCCCAAGCCATCGGCAAGTGCTGCGGATAAATGCGTTGGACGCGTGTAGTGGCGCCTTCGAAGCTGCTCCGAGGACAGAGTGAGTTGGTCCATTGTGCGGGAAATGGAATAGGAAAACCCCGACACGGACGTGAGAGTTGCAGCTGTGGTATGGCCGAGAAAGGACATGACACCACCGATGACCCCTTTTGTGAGTGCCCATGGACTGTAGCCATTGTGTGACGCCGCCAGGGGAATCTCAATGAGGTCGCGAACTCCTTGGCCAAAACTTCGTAGGAAGCCCCTGCGCCACAGAGAGAGAGAGACAAAAGAACGCATTAGTTGATAGTTGGAAGCCACGCTTAGAGGACTTGGAAGCTTACGCGGGATTGCCAATGATGTTCAAGGACATGAGAAGCAGCGGCGAGCGGACGATCGTGTCGGCAACGTAATTGGCGGCCAAGTCCTTGTACAATTGATCGGGAAAGGCAAAGACGTCGCGCATCTTGGTCGAGCCAAAGCGTAATGGCGTTCCGTCAAAACTATTGAGCACGGGAATTGCCACGCGGGCGGTGATTGTCACCTCGAGGTCGCTGATTTCAAAGCGTTCGATGAAGACTTTGCGTTGCTTGGAAATTTTTGCTGCTTTGTAGGCATAGGAGCTCCAGCTAGCGGGATGAGAAGCTGCAACGTCTTGATCTTCGCTGTTGGCGATTCGATTGGAAATTATTTCACCTTCGCGAGCATCAAGAATTGGCCGAATGAAGGTGTTTAGACACGACAAGATGTCGTCTTCTACCTACAATGGGTCCGACACAAACGAGTGTTACAAGGGGAGAGATGACGCAGAGCAAGAAGGTTCTATCGTACCTGGAGAACAGCTGAAGACAAGTGCAATTCAATGCTGTGAAAGTAGGAAGGAATTCCCACGGGGTCCCACGTGTCCGTGTAAATGACTCGAGCGAGGAAACTTGCATTCTCGATACTTGGGACTTGTTTGTCGACGAGTTTGGCCATCAACAGTTCGAGTCGCTCGTGCTTCTTGACACGATCATCAACGTGGAGCAATTCCGTGGCTTCATGGGTCTTGGGGAAGGAAAGAAGGACGGGAAAGTTGCAGGTTGTTAAGAAATGACCCACTTGGATCCCATCGATTGACACAAAGAGAGTCGTGTACGATCGAACGTGGGATAAATACCCCAAGCGCGTACTGAGACGAGAAACTTGAGGTGGATCTGGAGCGGTGGCAAATGCAATCGAAATGGTGTTGCACGTTGCTCGCAGTACTTCGGGGTATGTGATGAGCCTTCGGTCGTCTCGGACGGGATCGTATTCATCGCAGAAATGGAGCGAAAGCTCTTCAATGATCAAACTCAGTCGCAAAAATGGCGGTGCCGATTGCTGCGTGGGTTCCTGCAAAGTCGTGGAAGGAGCAACGAACGGTGGCATGGGAGTCGTAGGACCGTCACGTGTTGGATCTTCCAGGCAAGTGATGGTTATGAGCCACGATCCTGCTCGATAAAAGCACATGACCAAGAAGGTCGGACCACTTGGTGCATCCATGGCACTCTCCTTGTCGCTAGAAAATGACGCAAACTGAATGCCACTCACTTGCCACAGCACATTCGACCATCCGTAACGCGGCAGTCCAAGCTGAAAACGCGTGCGGTCGTTCGGGGTCGTGTCTGCCACGTCCGTACTTGGTAGCGACTGAAAAGCTTCCAGCCAGTCTTCAACCGCTCGTTCATCGGCTGTCGTCGCCTCACGTTTGGTGTCCATAGGGTCCTCCTTTGCTGCCTTTTGCTTCACTCTGCGTTGCCTCGTTGCTACTTGTAAATCCCAGTCGTACTCTAAGTACAATTCTGCCCCAACACCTTCAGGATTCGAAGAAGGAGACACATTGCGAAAGCCCACCACTCGTTGCCATTGGTTGTGAATGATCACGGGCGGCTGATGGTCCACAAACAGCAGCATGTGGATTGCTTTGCCTGTCTGCGTGATAGTGTACGTCAGCATTTTGTGTCGAAAGGCACGATGACGGACGAGTAAACGTCTTCGATGGGTCGTCGTAGACGGCGACGGGTACAAGTGCTCAGTGTCTGTCGAGGCTGTTGACGATACCGAGGCCTCATCCACTTTGAGTTTGTTGTCTGGAGTGAGGACAAGAGAAAGTTTCGGGAGCAGCACTGCGATCTCTTCTGTCCACTCGTAGCCGTCTTCAACGAGCTTCATCTGGAACGAGCACGAGAGTCTTGCGACGAATTGTTGCTTGGGAGCAGTTGGCATGTCGTCGCTTGGATTCCTCGATAGCTTGGAGTTCAACCACGACGACATGTTTGCAGTGATGCTCCTCTTCTTTCGCTCTTTGTGCAAGCACACAGGCACACACCAGCCCGCATTAGTGCCGGCAATAAGCTGCGGCTCTGCTTTTGAGTTACCGTGGCCGTCTGTCGGCACACACATGAGAGCTTCATTCTACACGACATACAACGAGTTAGCTCCTTGTGCGACTACAACAGGTCAAAGCACCATGCAAGACTCGTTACCGTTGCGTTGATCAGCACGACTTGCGGTCGAATGACAAGCTTGAGGTATCCACTGGCAGTGATCAGTTCGAGGCAATACGCACTGGCCAAACTTGTGAGCTCGTCCCCTGCACATGGCACAATGATCGTTTTCGTCGCACATTTGGCATCCAAAGCGACCTGAGGAGACCACTCGCTCTGCTTTGAGTCGGTGATTGTCGCCATGGAAAGGACCAAAGCGCTGTCAAGCAGCAAGAACCCGATGGACCGTTGAGCGCCGGACGCAAATTGCTCGACAACGCGTTGGTCTTGGAGCGAGCTCCCGATTTGAACGGCCAAAACGTTGGGCGTCATGTTGGCAATCGTAAGAACGCGCTCGGCTCGGATTCGCACCATTGGACACCGATTGTTGCAGCACTGGACAAGCACTTTGCAGCCTTCTAAGACAAACACTTGCTCCGTTGAATCTTCTTGATACGTGACGCCTTTCAATGTAAACGTCAGTGGCTTTGCAGCACTTTGGGGACTGTCAGAGAAGTGCAAGTGGACGTCGATGGCCTCGCACGGATTAAGAGCAGACACGTGCTTTTCACTTGAAGGAGCAAGTGGCAGCTTGATCACTGCAGTCTACTCGTTAACCAGCATCAACACATTAGCACAGACGCAATGAATGCGAACACAGGAGCTGCCACTTTACCTTTTGCACGAAAGAGAGGACTAGTGGAATGTCCATCCTATTCTCCACACTAAGAGCAGGCCACAAAGAGACTTCCATCCACGTGTATCGTCGAGATACCTGCGGCTGCATTGGGTCAAAGTCCGTAGGCAGCACAGTCCGGCATTGCACTCGAGCAATCTTGACCCCAACGTACTGCGTAAGCTCATTCGCCTCTTTTGAAGCGAGCGTTGCAAAGCTGCACTGTGTTCGCGTGGAGTTGTCCACTTGATCGTCACGGACTTTGACAAGGTCAAACTCATGTGGAAGGGTTCCGTCTGTTGATACACTGCACCATGAACGACCATCGAGAGCGAACTCGACACTTGCGATTGACTCACGCATGACGCACGATACGCCACCATTGCCTTGAGCCAAGGCAGAAAGAGTGCACGCGGACTTGTCCATTGAAATGCAGTTCGAGTGGCTTCGTTGAGACTTGTGAGGGTCTTGATAGAGCGGCTCGGAGCTTGTGCATTCAAACACTGAAGCTTCCTCATTGACTTTGAAGAGCACGGGAAAGCTGCAGTGATTGCGGACAATCAACGCCGATCGAAGTGTGACGATTGTCTGCAAACCGCTCAATTCCACGCAAACCCATAGGAACCCGTGACCGGCAAAGTATCGACCAGTGACGGCATTGTCTTTGATCCTGCACGGATCGCACCAGCGCGAGTCTTCAGCTGCTAATTGCTCGTGTGGAGTTTGCTCTTGACTTGGATCGTCCAGAGCAAAGCAAAGCTGGTAAAAGGGACTCGTTGCAAGCGAGAGCCAGCTATACGTCGCACTTGTGTCTGCACCAAGCAGCAAACACTCGAACGTTCCTTCTTGTCGATACCAGACGTCCATCCCTGCACTATTGACAATCTTGATGCGCATGTTGGACAGTTTGTCATGAGGTTTGTCTGAAGTGACGGGACAAGAGCTTTGCTTCATCTGCAGAAGCTTGGGGATGGCAGAGATCCCCAACATCGTCGTCTGGTTCAGATACACGGACACGGGTCCAATGAGTGTCGACAGCTGCAACCCCTTTGCCGAACTCTCAAGCATCGCATCAACTGAAGTGGATGAAACAACGGGCACCGTCACGAGCTGCGCCATGTTGTCAAGGTGGGCTTGGATGGACGACGAGAAGCACAGAGTGACTGTCTTTGTGTCCTTGCGACCGGAAGTCGCCCACGAGATCGTTGTGTCATTGAGCTCAGCAGTAATGACATCGTGCGAGTCATTTCCTGGCCCCACATGACTCACCGAGAGCGTAATTTGTGGAACTGTGAGGCTTGCAACGAGGTGCTGATAGGCGTCACATGACAAGACGGAACACACTTGCAATGACGAAGCAAGCAACGCATTCACTACGAGCCGTCGCTGCTTATTCTACACGAAACACCACAACATGATGAGCTCACATCTCCTGCTCACAACGACGACATCTTACGTACCTCGGGCTCCTGTTCACTCTGCAATGGGGTCCTCCATCGCAGCTCCCAATTATCCGACGACAAGGGGCTCTCAAAGGAAAACACCCTTGTTCGAGCCCCGATTTCCAGCATTTTCGAGCGGTATTGACCTTCCTCGAGGCCGTCGTCAAACCACTGGCTCACCAAGTCCCCAAAAGTTCCGGCTTCATTGACGTCCTTGAGCCCGTCGCACGATGGCGCTTCCCACGGCACGTGGAAGGCACAAACGACCGCATAACACGCGCGTTTGGTATCCCAACATCGCAATTCACAGAGAATATCACAGAGTCGTCCTGCGTCACGGTCTTGATCTTGGTCCCAAGTCCAGGACGGCCAGCCATTGGGGACGCCAATCGGAGGAATCGGCACAGGATTGGCCACGATCTTGTGCACTTTGCGTGGCATGTGGTAGCACCAGCGCATTTCCATCCACCCGTGGGTTCGATTGCCTAATCCCGTGTACGAAGCCAATCGTTCTCCACTTGCTTCGTGTCCTTCGACGGTCCATGGATTGTTGCAGTCGTTGAGGTACGCGGTCACGTCACTGAGTTTTATGTCGAAGCTGTTGGGCTCCGTCTCGATCTGAACATTGACGCGACCAGCAGGAGCAGCAGCAGACGCCATGGCGCTCTGTGTTTCAATCAAAAGAGTTTCGGTAAAGACCAACTCCCCAGGCGAAGGCCGTCGACTTTCGGCCATTCGTCGCAAGTTCTTGAAGTCATCGCTTGACGAGCCCTCGAGCTTTTCAAGCGCATGACTTGGAGTGCAAGTGCTGCGGTCGTTCAAGTTTTGACACGAGCTACGAGATGAAGTTTCGTGGCGGGGATCGCTGTCGTCACGCGCAGCCAGTAGCGATTGCATTGCTCGCAATGAAAAGGACGAAACCTTGACACACAGCGCGTTCACTTCGGTCTGAACACTGCGACGTACCATGTCAGTATCAAACAAATAGACTCGCGCTTCTGCAATAGCTACACGTTCCAGCATTTGATGCTCTTGTCCCGTGATTCGAACACTGCAGTCGTGGAGCAAGCGCTGCGACTCCGAGACGACACTAATGTACTTGGAAAAGCGTAGCCAAGTGCTGGAACTTGGCGTGGGGATGGATCCAACGCCAGTGTTTTGAAACGATACTTGCAAGAGAGGCAAGTCATTCGACGTATTGACCCCAAGCTTGTCAATGTTGACCATTGCTTCCAGTGTCGGCACAGCGACGTAGCGAGTGATTTCATTGACGTCTTGTCCATGAGATTTCACTGCCTGCTGAGTTTTGTCGTCGCTACCCACTCCCAAGCTTACAAAGAGCTGACCCGAGGTAATCCAGACCCCCGACCTTCCTCCCTCTGTCCCATTAGCTCTCCAGTACGACATGACACTAGGAGCAACAAGCAGCTTCATCTTCCACCTCGGACAAAACACAAACGACTTGCGTTGACGTTCCTCCTTGCGCTTCTCTCCTCGTGAAGGTCTGGAAAACGAAAACGACGAATGGAAGCGACCAAAGCGAGCCACTGCCATAAGAAAATGATGCGAAACATGGACTTGAGACGCTTGGACGTCCAGGAAGAGCGTTCCTTCCGATCGATCGCCAAAGTTCCACCTGGCCGCAATCAACTTTTCCGGATAATTCTCCACTGCTAATTGCCACAAACTTGGCTCGGCATTTGCGCCAAAGACGACGTTTTCGAGAGCAATGACGTCCTGCTCGGGTCCTTGTTGGGCGCCTTTGTCGAATCGATGGCCCACCGCCACGTACTGAACTGAAGCACTTCCTGAAAGTGTTGACAGATTGTGGGCGACGAGAATGGCGCCAATGCGAACGTGAATTGATTCCTGTGGCTCAAACACGTTGACTTCGACTCCATCGCACGAGAAGGACACTTCCTCTTGGTGCTTTAGCTCAGCCACTGGTAACGACGGCTGCAATGTGGAGCCCTTGACTGGCTTCAGCTTGACGATCGATCGCTTTAAAGCTTTGAACCCTTCGTTGATCCCGATGATTCGACTGATTAACACGTCGAACGTTGCTTTGCTCAAGTCAAGTCGCAACTTGGTCAAAGCCACAGCCGCCGACGTCTTGACTCCGGGATCTTCGACATCATTGGCAGCAAACGGTTCCTCTTGGAGACTGCACGTCACGTTAAACGGCAACCAGAACGTCTCGACATTGGACAAATGGACGGCGTAGCCTGTTGTCCGTCCCAGCTCGTCTTCAAATGGACCTCTTCCTTCCATCACTTTGTCCGCAGTC
Source organism: Pseudoperonospora humuli (assembly GCA_003991265.1). NCBI lineage: Eukaryota > Oomycota > Peronosporomycetes > Peronosporales > Peronosporaceae > Pseudoperonospora > Pseudoperonospora humuli. Next base: position 11,956 of record NQFO01001868.1, read on the forward strand.
CTCTCAGCTCGATCAAAGTCCCATCCTGCAACAAATCCACTGATCTTACCAGCGCGACATCCAATGCGCAGTGGCGATTGCCCAAATCGATGCGCTTGGACTGTCGGTCGTCTCGGTAGGACCCTCGAATTGAACGGAGGGTAGCCCAAACCATCCAACGCAATGTCATTACGCGCGGCAGACGCCATGGACAAGGATTCCAACACGATAAAGACCGTTCTTGACACGGGTCGGGCCGAGATGAGCGACTCCATGAGGCTCTCGCTCGGGATGATGAGCCGCACTTGACCGCACAAAAGCGACACTTTGATGTCTGCCAAGGACTTTGAACGAGATGCGTCCGATAATGACGTCGGCACTCTCGACGTGGCCTCGTGTTCGCTGCCAGGCATGACGTGCAGCTCGAATGGATCGCTCCTTCTCTCGCGTACGTCTGCTACTGAAGCAAGGCAGCATAGACTCGATCTTGTCACGGCAATGTCGATGCTCTCCATTGAACCCGCTATGACATCGTGAGGAAGACCATTGTCGCTGTAATTGCGATAGAAACCTGACACCAATGGGAATGGAGGCGCTGTCGTCGGTCCTGCAGAGTCCTTCCATGCGATAAGCAGTGGAATTGTGGCCACAGGCTGTTTGTGCTTACTTTTATGCCCCTTAGCGCTTGCTTCTTGGAACGCTTTGGCGATGCAACTAGTCAAATGCCACGACAGCATGGCCGAATGCACAGACTGCTGCTCGGATGTATTGCGACTGGTGCTTGACCCACACACGGTCTCCACCAAGCACTTTAACTCCGACAGCTCGAGACACACCAAGATGCCGAGAAACGCATGCTCTGGCAAGCGGGAAAACTCGCCAAAGACCGTGCAAAGCTCTTGTCGAGTGCTTCCAAGTCGCTCTACGACGTGAACGTCACCGAGAGACACCTGGATGTCGGTAAAGCTTTGGGATCTTCTTGTCGATTGAATGTGGACACTCATGGGGTGGTAATTACCCACACGTGCAGCAATTGCAATGTTTGACACTTTGCCGTCCACAACCACTTGAACCTGTTGCTTGCCATGGACGGATTGATGGTCAATGTCAGCTGTACACACGACCTTAACGCAGTCAACCTGAGCGCCTAAGCGGTAATGCCAACGATTGGACGCTGTAGAGCTCCTGTCTAGGTCGGCTTGGTCTTGTGTCTCTTGTGAAGGAGCAACTTGACGGATCGATGACGTTCTCGTTGCGTCTTTTGCTCTACTCGATGGAAGTTTGAAGAGATACAAGAGCTTCATCAATTGACACACAAGAATGACCGTTAGTGCATCATGTGCTGAGCTATTGCAATGCAAAGCTGTCGTACCTTTAGTCGAGACAGCGACGCCTGAATAGCTGCAATGGAAAGCGTGATATCGACTGCATACGTGTGACGACGAGCAGCAAAGTCATGCGAGAACTCTACGACAAGGCAAACGTCTTGAATGCTCAGTACTCTTGGATCTTGTAGTCCCTTGAGAAGGCCATTGTCGGACACGCTTACTGCCGCGTCTTTCATCGTACATTCAACCTTAACAATTCCACCAGCTTTCACGTGCAACGATGGGCTAGTGTCTGTGTCCACAGACGATATCGACAGCAACGGCACGTTCAATTGAAGTGCGTCGTTCACACGCACATGGGCCCCGGCAGCTTTCAGTGCAATTGTCAAGCTCCAGTTGGTTGGCGCAATGTCCATCGACCTCTCGTCCTTCGTCTTGTGCTCACGCTGCAGGTTTGTTCCCTTGCGAAGTGGTAGATTCGCCCGTATTCGTCGCACAAGACCTGATACGACGTCTACGAGCTGTAGAGCACCTTGTGCATCGACGAACACTGTGGCAAGCTGCGCCGTAATGACAAAGTGACAATGCGTACACGTTGCGGCAAGGGAGTCAGGATTCAACGAGAAAAAGCCCAGCGAATCGAGCAGCGGGACGGCATGAAGGCCACCCGACGATTTCTCTTGAGTGAGCTCAAACTTGAACAAAGGAACGCCAAACTCCGGGCCTCGAACCATCATCGGAGCAACGCCACCTTGCACAATACAGCGACGAACTTGGTGTTTGCTTCCTCTTCTTACCACATTGATACTCACGGCTGCAATCTCAGCGCCAAGCGATTGACGCTGTGCTATTCCTCGTTTCAATTGACAAGAGATCGTCCTTGAGAAAGCTGCTCCACATACTTCAATTTCAAAGCTCATGTGCTCCACCTTCGACGTCTTCTTCACTGATTTCCAAGCGATTGGGTACCCAAGAGGACTCAAGACGTTGTTCATCATCAGTGCAACGTCTTGAGCGACAGCCACACACAGATTAGTCCGTACTTTGTTGATATTGGCGACCACATCATCGTTGGCATCGCCATTGGCAGAGCTCTTCGTCGTCCGAAACTCGAGTCCCAGCACTTCCATTAGCGTCAATGGCGTGGCTGCGGTCGGGGATCGCTGGAAATGCGCCGACAGCGTGTCGAGCTCGACATGTCGTTGACTGCTGCCTGGACGACAGGTTTCAAGCCACGCAAAGCCACGCGCAATGAGATTGAAATCGCCGTGAGAACTTGGCATCGAGTCGTGCGGCTTTGACGCTGCTGGTTTATCGGACACTTGAATGTCCACACTGCCAATGGTGATCAGCTTGATGTCACTCTCCATCATCGACTTGATCCCGCAGCTCGTGGCGATTGTAGCACCTTCCGTCTTGGTCTTGTCGCTTTCATTCCTGCGTAGGAATATCGTCGTAGCCTCCATGAGTTCCACGCACTTTGAAGGTTCAAAGACGACATGACCGTCACCAATGGAGACGTCCAGCACCTTTCGCAGTCGCTCCTGCTTTCCATCACGATCACACACCGAGTCCTTGCAGTCGGTGAGAATTGACGTAGACGCCAAGCGTAAACGCAGCGCCGAATGAGCGCCTCGGGCCCAAATGTTGGAAGACTGAGACGATGAATGGAGAAACGAGGCCGAGCACGAGTGCAGCGTGCAGCGAGAAAAGAGCGCGATCAAGTGAGGCTGGAGCAGCTGCTGCAAGTTTTCCAAGGCGCCAATGTCGGGATTGCGATGAGCGCTATACTCGTCTGCGGCTGAGACCAAAGCACGGGTCAAGTGCTCAGAGATTGGAACGGAAAAGCCACTTGAGGCCCATGCGGTGGACACGGCGTTCGACAAAATGCCGCCGTCAAGAACGCGCTCCTTGATTCCAATGATCCGGACCGCGTCTTGACAAACTCCTGCCACTGTCACGAGTGGAAGACACGGAATGACTTCGCCGTTCCATGTCGTAAAGCAGTCGCACGGCGTCTTTTGTCTTTCGTCCACGTTGGTGCTCGTTTCCATCGTTTTCCACACGGGAATCGCAGCATTGAGACTCACTTTAACAAGGTCAAAGCTTTGTGTTTCTCGTCGATTCAGTCGCGTCGTTTCTTCATTAAAGAACGAGTTGATGAAATACGGATGCGAGACGCAGTCGGACACTTGCATCGAGTCCATTGAGCCCCATTGAAGCAGCACTTGCCCCTTCTTGTCCTTGAAATCCTCTCGCTTGTTGCTGTTCACTGTAGCCGACGTGAGCTCCATGGTCTCAATTTCTAGTACCAGATCCATTCCACTCTGTTCTTCTCCTCGTGGTAGCAGCATCTCAAGCGCCACGTAGCTCAGCATCAGGTTGAGAATGGGCACAGCTGGTCGAGCTGCTTTCCTCTTGGTTCGTTGCGTCGTCATGACCTTTACCATGCCAAGGTTTGCCACTGGAACGAGCTCCTCTTCACTCTCAGCGATCGTCGAGTCTTGATGCTCCTTCTCTTCGTTTCCACTTTGATGCTTGCGCAATGTCATGGAAGCAGAGCCAATGCACAGTCGTACACATGACGTCTTTGCAAGAGGTTCATCCACAAGGGACAAATCCTCCTCAACGTTGCTGTCGAGTGACCGCTGGGTCTTAAGCATAACTCCTCTCGTTTCCGCAAGGAGCTCTGAGATCAACTCGTCGTCCTTCTCGTCGTCAGCTGTACCCAGCGCGTTCATGGCCCAGCCAAGCCAAGATTCCTGGCGTTTTGTCGAGCTGTGCACCTTTTGACTGGCAGTTCGAGGTTTTGTCGGGAAAGCCGCAGAGCTCTTTGCGCTGTTGTCACTGCTGGGCACACGATCGCAGTTTTGTTCCTGCGCTTGGTCCATCTTGCGACTTGCACTCGTTATGAGCTGATTCAGCATCTTCAACTGGCGATCGCTCACGGAGAACAAGAGCTCACCGATGAAGACATCGACTTCGTACCTTGGGGTTACACGGGAGCGATTGCACGAGTAATAGTAGAACGGATCGCACGTCATGGAAGGTCTATACGCAAACAATCCATCAACGTCAATGATGCTACCGCCGCTAGTGTCGCTGCCATGAGCTGTAGACGATTGTTGCTGGTGTAAGAGGGACTTTGGTGAGCTTAAGTGATCCTCTTGGACTTCCATTGCCGCAGTAGAAAAGAGCTGCAACTTGGCGCGGACTGAAGCCGACGTCCGACTAAGCACCGGAACTTCGTACCCAGCCACGTTCCGTCGCACTGGCGCTTGCGTCGTATTGTACTTTCCATCATTTGTATACCGATCTAGAAAAATAGTCACGTCTTTTGCGTCGATCCTCTTGCAGATGACGCGTTTTCCTCCTTTGAGCTCCTCAAAGCTTCGTGTCCATTCGTCAATTTCACTCGCAGAGTAGAATTCCAGAGTCTATTGACACACACACAGAGAGAGAGAGAGATACACAAGGAGTTACTCTTTCCACGTCCATTTCCAGCCACATATCCACGTACCCCCAGAGCGATGGAGAAGACGACATCGTCATGTTCGTACTTGAGCACGAGGTTGTTCACCTGGACGCTGATATTCGCCAGAATCTTCTCCAGTGTGTCGTGTATCCAGCCTGATTTCGGCTGCTCAATCTTCTCTTGCTCGTGCTCTTCTCCACTTGTTGCAGTCTTTTCAGTCGGCGCACCTCTTGCTACTCGCTGTTGTGTGTCGCTCTTGGCCGTGAGAATGAGTTCAATCGTGTAAAGCTTCACTTCAATAGGCTGAGACAACAGCTGCGTCCATGGAATGTGGATCCGAAGCTCCCGTATGAAGCCACGGGAGAAGTCAAAACTCGAGGGAATGTCCAAACTCTCGCGCAGCACGTGGCGCTTGATCTCGAGGTCATTGAGCACTAAATCCCCACCAAATAGCCCCAGTCCTTCAAGTTGAATATCTTCAATGTATTTACTTAGATAGAACTGCAGATTCTGCGCAATGTAGCCGCGCAGAGGTGACAGCAAGTCGAGCATGTAGCTTTAACGTCCTAGGCACACGTTGCCATCGAAATTTTGACCAATCAAATGTGTTTGATGTGATGATACACACAAGTTGAAGTCCATACGCGACACCGTCATCGTTTGCGCACTTAATTGCCACTTCACATGAGGATGGAATTAGACGTGAGTCAAGCCAGAAATTGTAGCTAAAACATAGGTCTGAGACGTGGCGTATTGCCTCGTCACATGGCACTTAACGCCGGACACACAGAATATAGTACTACCATTTTTTTGCCTTTTTGTCTTATTACTCATGAATTGAGAAAACTACTATCTACAAAAACTAAGAGGTAATCATTTTGCACAAGATGATCGAGGAAAAAAGTCACTCATCATTGGAGGTAATAGGTCCGCCGTCGGAAAATTGCCAGACCCTACTAGTCACGCAATATTACACCATTTACGTCGCCCCACAACACCAACCTGTCAATATGAGTCGAACGCGGTTGCTTTTCCATGACCTCAAGTTTTACCTCACGCAGACGCTCTCCATCGAATTATCCGCAGAATTACAAGACTTGATTGAACAACATGGAGGTATTGTATCGTCCTTGCCTGTAGGCGCCATGCAGCTCGTAACCTGCGAATACTTGGACTCGCGACATCCAAATTGGGTCGCACATGCCTATGTCCCGGACTCAGTGTCGTCTGGGACTCTGCAAGACCCTTTTAAGTACTCTGGCTGCTTGTTTGCAATCCGAGAGACCGGTGCTAGGTCCAACAAACTTGTTAAGAGACGCGTGACGTACACAGTGGAGGACGACGCGAGGATGTTGCACTTTGCCAAGTCACGCGGCTGGAAATCCATGAACCAGATGACTATACATGACTGGAGAGAGGCACAAAGTGAAGGAGTGACACGGTACTCGTGTAAAAGTATGTGGGAGCACTTTAGAACGCAACTACGGAGAAAAACGCCAATGGAGCAGCGAGACATCATGGCGAAGGCTTTGGTATGTGAACGGCGTGTTTGAAGAACGCTGATTCGTGTGACGATTGCTCACTATGCTATTGTTGTGTTGCAGGAGATCAGTCGAGAGCGATTAGTGCGTCAAGAAGAAGAGAAGAAGAGAGCTGAGTCATCACCAATCATTGTATGTAAGATGAAGACTGAGCCGACTACACCACCTTCAACTACCGCCCAAGAGACTCCTGTCACACCGGCCACTAGCTCACCGCCACCACGACGCCCAAATCGGCAGCAGAAACGTAAGCGAGATACGCTGGTGAATGTTGATGTCAATTCTAGTCATTTAGAACGACAAAATGATGAGAGCAGTGAAGTCTTTTTCCGGAGCACGTGGACGGAACTAGCAACGAAACAAAAACATCGTTTGGAGGCTTTCTTTGATACGTCTTCGGCAACTGCTATTGGTACACGCAGCTCAGACCCTGTGGATAAGATTTCAGATTGTGATGATACTCCGAGTGAGACCTCAACACAAGAAGGAGATGATGGCGGTCACAATGGACAAGAAGAATCAAGAAAAGTGCGCGTCGAGTGTGCCACAGAGCATGAGACTGATGAAATCATCTGCCGACTACAGTTTGAGACGAATCAAGACATATCATCGGTGGTGCATGCCTTGTATTACTCTAGCGGAGACGTGGACATTGCACGAGCATTTCTACAGGGCGCTTCGCCTTCGTACATGTGGTCGCTCGATGACGACCTACTACTCGTGAATCTAGTGGCTGAAGAAAGCATTGATCGCTCAGCCGTTGATGCAGCAGTGGCACGCGGCGACTTCGCGGCTACACAAGTGCCTCGAGACGCAGACGCAATTTTGGATCGAGTTAAGTTTTTGCGGTAGCAGTTTTCAGCGAGCTACGTGAGCTGTCTTTTGTCCTATCAGCGAATGTCCAGTGCTGATGCAGAGCTGCAACGTTAGTTCAAGTATCCGAAGGGCAAGATATTGCTGTTGCTTGTCAAGAATTACGTAAGGCCCCAATGGAATCGTCTACGGTTCTTGAAAAACCGATGAGATAGTCATTCTGACCGTGTTGTTAATTGCAATGACAATATTATGATTCGATTGTGTTCGTATCCAATATTTAGTTGCAAGTCTGCATCAGACAGTACCATTTGCAGCTTAAAGTTCCCCATCTACAAACGAACAACTTCAGATAAAATGAGGATAATGAGGATGGATATTTATTATTTATCGAAAGATTTACAAAAAATGCTATCGAATGTGTATGCGTTTTATAGCGTGCTTCTTCACTACTACTTTTTCTTAGTCGAATCAACAAACGAATACATGCATTGTTAGCAGTAATATCAAGCGATCCATATTTTGATTGAAAAATGATAGCGTTAGTTCTGAATTAGTTCTGTAGTAATGTTGTGTATCAGCTCTTCGTGAAGTACCTCGCTATGTGAAGACAAAGATGGCACCTCTAATCAAAGAACACAAGAATGCAGCAAAAATTCTTCGTTTGATGTCTTTCATCGTTTTGTGATTGGCCCTCAGAGTAGTCTTGTGTGTTCGTCAATGGACCATCCAGCTCTGTCAAGGATTCAAATGGGTAGGCGTTTGCAATGGGCGTGATCATAACATTGCGCTTACCGCAGATTAGTGATGAGAATGATACCGTGAGTATGTGGAATACAACATCGACGATGACAAAAAGCTTTGCGTGAACATTCTGAGCGTTGCAGTGCCTGGCCACGATGTTGTTCTTGTTGGACGGACGGATATCCTCGTATTGAGCACTCTCGCAAAGCAATTTCCACATTATGTGGAGTTGTTGCACGAAGTGAAGAAGGTGGTGAAAGCAGGCTCTGGCTTCCAGGCTTTGTTGGAACTGATCGCACTTGATTTTCTCGTCGATGACCCAGTGATGGCACTGCAAACCAACTTGGCTGACCATTGGTAGTTCTTCTGGGTTTCCGAGAAGAACAACAGCTATATCACCATCCAGACAGCAGCTGTAACCGAACCAGACGCAGCGTTTGCCATGATCAGGACGCCACTTGCGCAGCTACCAACTAATGATGCAGATATCACTCTTCCATGCTTTGAAGAACACCTGACAGGTAATCTTTCATAAGGAATATTCTGACATGCGAATCTTATTTGTTGTATAACCTGCTAGGAGGACGACATGTAGAAACAGCTATTACTTTAAATTCACTGTTTCAATGCTTTAGGAGCTGAAACGTCCGAAATGACTGAAAGTTTTGGACTTTTAAACCGCTATTGTTGAAATGGCCATCATGAAGGACACCACAAGGCAAACACAAATCTAAACACAAGTCTAAGCACACGACCACAGTTCATCTTCTCTCTGTTCAACTCTAGTTATGGGACCAATATGGAGCTCTCAACTACTTAATAAACGCCTTTGCCAGAGACTTAGCAGTGCACGGACCGGCGGACGTCATGATCGGTTCGCCCTTGTACGTCGCCACGCACTTGTCATCAGTCACAAAGTCGGGCGAAACCTTTTCCAGCACCTTCTGCTTCTTAATCTGCGCCGCCGAAAGCGGCTCACCGCTCTCGGACGCGATCGTCACACGCTCACCCACCTTGGCATCAGCAGGAGGTTCCACGAATTGCACCTTCTCATGAGCGTCGTCAGACGCGCACAGCACCATTCCATGCGACTTGAAGCCGCCCAGCTTGGCCGGCTTCAGATTCAGCAGCACCAACACTTTGCGGTTCTGCATGTCTTCTAGTGAGTAGAAGGCTTGCAAACCGGATGCAATCTGCTTGGGCTCTTCTTCGCCAACGTCAATCTCTTCGCAGTACAGCTTCTCCGACTCGGGATGCTTCCATACCTTGGATATCACACCAACGCGAATGTCAAGAGAGGAGAAGAGCGGCGTGGCGGCCTTCACGGGCTTGGCCTTGGCAGGTTTGGTCTTGGCAGCTGCAGCCTCGCTCTGCTTCTGCTTCTCCTCTTCGGTCAGAATCTTGTTGAACAAAATATCGCCAATCGACACTTCCACACCAGGCTTCAAGTTGTCATAGTCCGGAGACAGCGCAGTCAGTGTAATGGGCGCAGTGCTAAGCTTTTGGAAAATCGTCTCGGTGGTCTTTGGGATAATGGGCATCAGATAGTGGGCCAGCACGTAGATCGCTTCAAGGCACGTACGCACCACGACGAGGCGTGGCTCGTTTTCTTTCATATGCCACGGCTCCTTCTCCGTCAGGTATTTGTTGGTATCCTTCAAAGCATTGACAATCGCAATGCAAGCGTTTTGTAGCGAAAAGTCCTTGTACGAATCTTCTGAGTACTTCAGCAGCTCGTACATGTCAAATGGCTTGTCCGCCTTGGCACTGGGTACAACACCATTCGAGTATTTCTTACAGATATTGACGGTCCGATGCACCAGATTGCCCAGAGTGTCGGCAAGCTCCGAGTTGTGAATATTGATGAGGTCATCCTCGGAAAAGGGCATGTCCTGGCCAAACTTGGCCGAGCGCACAATGAAGTACCGGAACGACTCGAGTCCGTACTTGTTGATCATCGCATATGGGTCAATGACGTTGCCAATGCTCTTGCTCATTTTGGAACCGTCCTTGGCGTTCACAAAGCCGTGTGCAAACACTCGCTGAGGTAATGGGATATCCGTGCTCATCAGGATACATGGCCAGATGACACAGTGGAACCACGTAATGTCCTTGCCGATGATATGCACGTTAGCAGGCCAGTAGCGAGCGTCTGGGCCGTTTGGATAGCCGATGGCCGACAGATAGTTGGCAAGGGCATCAAACCACACGTAGAGGACGTGCTCAGGGTCATTGAGCAAGGGAATGCCGTGCGTAAAAGTATTACGCGAGGCCGATAAATCCTGCAGCGGCTCCTTCAGGCGACGCAGTAGCTCCTGGCGACGCACTTCAGGCTGTAGAAATTCAGGGTTTTCCTCAATATGCTTCACCAGTCGGTCCTGGTATTTGGACATCTTGAAGAAGTACGACTGCTCTTGCATCTTTTTGAACGGCGTTCCCGTCGTGGGATCCTTGTAGTCCGTGAGCTGCGCCTCCGTCTCTGTCACAAAGGTCTCTTCACGCACATTGTACCATCCCTCGTAGTTACCAAGGTACACATCGCCCTTGTCGAGCGCGCGCTGGAAGAGCCACTGCGCAAACTTCTTGTGCACGTCACTGGTCGTACGGATGAAGTTGTTGTTGCTCATGTTAAGGTCCTTGGTGAGCTGCTCGAAGATAGCCGCGTACTTGTCCACGAGCTGCTGGGGCGTCATACCAGCGGCTTCGGCCGTCTGCGCAATCTTCTGACCGTGCTCATCTGTTCCCGTGAGAAAGTACACGTCACGGCCAAACACACGGTGGTAGCGAGAGATAACATCCGAGCACACATTCTCGTACGCGTGACCCATATGCGGCAGCCCATTTGTGTAGTGAATGGCCGTCGTGAGGTAAAAGGTCTCACGCGCAGACTTGGCAGCCTCCACCTTTGCTTGCAGATGCTCCACACGCGCAGTCTGCTGCTGCTGTGCCACCTCCAGTTTGTCCACACGAGCAGTGAGATCCGCGGTTGTCGACATGGTTGACTCAATGATTGCGCCCAGACCACACGCTGATTTTGGCTGGGGTTTTCCCGCAGACCAAACAAGAGCGCTCACTGGCTGAAAAGCGCGGCTCGTCCGATACGTCATTGGCGGATACTTTATGACGGTCAGATTCAAACTCGCGCGCCAGAATATAATATTGTCTACATCTCTTTTGTTGTATTGTACCAAAACACACTTTCCGCATGGAGCGCGCTGCGTAGCGTACTTTAGTACAACCTATTCTCTCACAATCTTCAAATTTCCCGCGCAAATGAAAGCACTGTCAACATGTTACAGTATCTCCCATACGCCGCGTCGCAGAGGTGGAGACAAAATGGTGCTGCATGGCAACAGCTCCAGCTCGCTCTCGAGTGTTACTACAGACAAGCGCAGCATGACACACAACAGCAGTCACAGCAGTAGCAACGCCTTCCACAAGTTTACAGCTGACGATCCGAGCTCCTTTGGCTCCATGGTAGACCAGCTCCACGCCGAGCAGAAAGGCACTATCGAGGCACTGACTTGTCAGGTTGAATTCTATCGCCAGCGAGAAGAGCGTGCACGCCAGGAACTTGTCACGCTGCGGCGCTGCTTGCCGCTAGCCAAAGGCGATGAGGGAACTGCTTCTGTTGCCAAATTGGCCAGTGAGAACCGCGCGTTGGGCGACGAGCTGGACGTGCTGCGAGCTAAGAAAAGCGGCTGGGATAGAGACCGTGCGCGTCTCGAGCGGCAGAAGAAGGAGCTAGAGAGACAGCTTAAAGATGCCAAGCACACGCTCAAGGGCTTCTCGCAGGCCATCGAGCAGCTAGAAATCAAGATGCAGCGCAAAGAGGCGGAAGTGCAGACGCGGTGTCTTGAACTGGAGAACGAGCTGAGCGACACAAAGCAGGAGTGTGAGCAACTGCAGCAGGACAAAGCAGCGATGCAGCACCAGCTAGAGAACCTTCAGACAGCTAGTGATGAGAATGCGAGACTGCGCACAGAGCTCCAGACGTTGCTACGTAATGCGGGACACAAGTACAGTGAACGGACCAGCAGTCCACGCTTCTCATCGGAAATTCACAGTATTAGTGAGAAATTTGGCAGTTTGGAAAATGAGAAACGCCGACAAGAAGCAGAAATTCAGGAGCTACAAGGAAAGCTGGCGGCATTTGCTGCGGAAGTGTCGGCAGCTCAGCTCGAAGTTGAACGCAAGAATAGCGAGATCAAGGAGATGCAGCTGAAGCTGAACAACTCGACCAATCTGTTGACTCTTCGAGAGCAGCTGCTTACATCGGACAGCAGCTCGAGAAAGGAGGTTGAGGCACAGCGACAGGAGTTATTGGCCTTGGTGTCAACGCTGCAGCGCGAGAAGAGCGATCTTCAATGCGAAATTTCGAGCTTGTCCAGGGAGAAAGAGGCCACACAGACTGAGTTGCAGACTGCGAAATCACGGTTGACTGCCAAAGACCATAGTGTGATTGTGTCGACACTTCGTGGTGAAGTTGCTACGTTGAAGGAACGTCTACGCAGTGAGTTTATCAACGAGAAGAACAAGCTGATAGCTGAGGCCCAATCGTTGAAACAGGAAGTCACGTTGCTGCGAGGACGCTTGGCAGAGAAGGACCTTGCAACTCGCAGTCTAGAAAACGACATTCTTCGACGAGACGAGAAGCAGAAGCAGACAGAGTATGACATTCGACAGTTGCGAGAGCAGATTAACCGACTGGAAAGTGACCTTGATCAGTCCCGAGCCAAATACGAGCAGCTTCAACGCTGTCGGACATCGTTGGCAGAGCAGCTCGATTATGGGTTCAAGGAGCTGTTGAACGACGAAGAGAGTGCGGCAATTGCGCATGAAGAGGTGGAGAAGGTGCGCAGTGAGCTGAATCGGATCAAACAGGATGGCGCTGCTTTGGAAACTGAACGGCAGATGTTGGCTCAGGAGCTGGAACGCGTCAATCAAAACTACCGGGACACAACGACACATCAGAACGAGAGGATTGACGAGCTGTACCGCCAGCTTTTGGAGAAGGAGGAGATCATTACGTCGCTGAAGAGCAACGAACGTCAAGTGGCTTTGTTGCAACAAGAAAAAGAGTCGTGGGAGGGAGATATCACTGATGTGCGCTTGCGTTGTGAAAACCGAGTGGAAACAGAAGTTCGTAAAGCTGATGGTCTTCGCTCTCGGATTGAGCAGCTGGAGCAGGACAAGCAGTCCTTGAAGCAGCAGCTCGATGCACTTGAAGATGAAAACACGACCTGGAAAAGGAAAACACAAGCAAGCGACGAGTCTATGAAGCAGAGAAACGAGGAGATTGCGGTGCTCAAGTGCGATCTTTCTCGTCTCCAAAGTCAGTTGGTTGACGCAACCAAGCGCATCGACAGGGGACAAGAAGAGGTCACGTCTCGCGAGCAAAAACTTTTGAAAGAGCGAAAGAAGATGGAGCGCGAGATACTTCAGCTCGTGGATCGTATTGAGAACGCTGGCCAGCAGAATTTCGAGCTTGGTGAGAAAGTAATTGCGCTTGCGAAGCAATCCAAGGTGGACCAAGCGGATTTGGTGGCACAGAGCACTCAATTGAAGAGCTACAAGGATCAGGTGAAGATGCTGGAGGCGCAACTTGGACAGATTCATCATCGCAACGAAATGGAGTCCAATGTCGTGAACGATCTCCAGCGGAAACTTAGTGACTTGACGTGCTTGAAAGAAAGTTATCAAATCGAGATCAACAACCTCCGGCAGAAGCTCGACCACGTACGGAGTGACGCTGCTGTGGTAAAACAACAACGTGATGAGGCCGTAAAGCGCGTTCGTCTTCTTGTGCAGTGCCGAGATGAAATGAAGACGACCGTGGAAGATCATACAACGGAGCTGGTTGAGGAGATTGAGGCGCTGCAGCACCAAATGGACAGCGAGCGCAAACGATGTGCCGTGCTGCTGGCTAATGAAAAGACGCTGCTGCGCGATCTTCAAGAGCGAAACGTTGTCATCACGAAGCTGCAGCGCACACTCTCAGTACTGCAGCGTCAAGCTCAGCAGGACAAATGCAGCAGCGAGCGATCCAGTAGCTCGGTTTCCAGTCGCAGACGATGCTCCCGAGGCAGTAGCGGCGCTGGCACTCCAGTGAATAGTAGCAATCTATCCACGGTCCGTACGACGAGCTCGTTGTCCCCGCCTCACCACCATAGCCATGACCGTGACCAGCAACGGCAACCTCAGGATGAGCTCCGGTCAAGCTCTGCGTCGAGCAGAAGGTCGAACATGACGCCAACGAAAGAGATGGAGCATCTTTTGAGTAACCTCGAGCGCATTTCCGACTTTTCAGCGCAGGTGCAGCAGCTTCATCCTTAACTTATTTAGTGCTCAAGTGAGTATTTGCAGCATGATGCGTACATAGGAGTTAGCAACTTGTAACAAGCAGATAGATACGATGACGGTATTTGTCTTCAAGGTCATCATCACGTCGTCTATGCGCTCGTTCATTGGGCGATCATCGCGTTGTCTGCACACACGATCAAAGTCGTGGATCGCTTGTCCCTGTACGACTTGACGACCACATCGTAGTCTCGAGAGCACGCACGAGACTCTGAGACGTGTGTCGAACAGCTTTCTCAGCTCGCAAATGTTTGGCATCACAGTCTACTGAGCAAATGAGAAGCCTCAAGTGCCTTGGGCACCTCAAACACAAAACGCGGTAGTCGCATCGCAATCCCTTTGTCCCACATTACGTGCGCACATTTGGTATAGAGATCCGCTAGCTATTGTCATTTACGAGAAGTTTCCCCTCACTACGTGCAGTTTGTGTGCAGGTTGTGTACCCGTCGTCTTTCGACGTCCCTTCCGTCACAAGTGGATCGACGTCGTTGGAGCCCGCCCCCCTTGCGTTTAAACAACGATCATGAGTAACGAACACGCGGGTAATGCACCCGAATGGATGCAGGAGCAAGCTGCCGAGTATGCGGATTTAGTAGGCAGCTTTGTCGAGTCTGTGGTGGACTCAGACACCGACGAGATGATCGAGTATCAACTCATATGGGAAGGCGGTGATTTGGGTGTGGCACTCACGACAATTGAAGGTGGTGAAGGAGGTGTAGCAGTGAGTCGTGTAACTGGCAAAGGGTTTCCTTTCGGTATCAAAAATGTCGGACCAGGAGACTTGCTCTTGTCGATCAATATGAAAGATACGACAAAGATGAACCTGGACGATGTCGTGGCGTATCTGCAGATATGTGACTTGCCAGCCACGCTGCGCTTCAAGAAACTCTCACCAGTGGTCGAGAATGTACCCGCTCCGGTACCTAGGAAGAACACGTACGTCATCACGAGTGGTACTGCGCAGGGAGGACCTACGAGCCCCATGGGCTCTGCGGCCCCGCCGTCAGGCCCTCGTAGCTCACCCGCGCCACCGCCTCTGTCGCACCCTGCTCGTGCTTCGATGCCCGTTACACACAATATACCGTCAGAGTTTCCAGAGCCGCCAGCACCACCTCAGCGTCAAAGTGCCAAGGTGCCAGCTACCAAGAAGATCACAGAGTCGCTGCTAGTGTCTGTGCCACCAACTGTTCACGAGACGAATGCGTTTGACGGGGATAAAGAATACCCGCCAGTCGATGAACGTCCTCACCCATCTCTCAAGCCAGAGGCTGACATGCCAGTCTCTCCGTACAAGTCCAAGCAGCCATCTCACGACTTTATTGCACCGGAAGATAAGCTTTGTGAACTGGATGGATTGGTACTCACATCAGGTGAGAATGATCTTGGCTTTGAGGAGTCCGAGGATGAGTCCGTATCGCGTGGGTCACGTGACTCGTGGCGTGACGAGAGCTTTGATGTCGATGCCAGACATGGTGGAAGCTTTGATATCGATGCTAGCAATAATGCATTGAACGTTGGTAGAGAGGAGATGAGGACGGACACTCAGCCTGATGTACCAAAGGAGACACGAAACAAGGCGCGTTTCCAGCCTGACGAGAGCGGCTCGACAGCTGTCCCCTCTGACACTACGCATATCGCTGCAGTTGACAATGCGAATGGCCTCTCGCCCGCAGACCTTCAGGTGTCACCGCGTCACGTAAAAGAACAAGTACGACCATCGGATATGTCGAGTTCAATGGCATCTTCGATGAACTCATCCATGAACAATACTGCTGGACCGCAGCCTGCAGTGCGCATGTCATGGAGCACGGCTCCGCTGATGAAAAGTCACCCGATTAGCAGTCTGCATGGCATGTGTTTGAAGGGCGACCTTCGTGGCTTGGTGCAGCACTTGCGTGTGGAAGGTCCCGAGGCGCTGTTGGACCGAGAACCGAATCACGGCCAGACAGGCTTGCATCTTGCAGCAAGGAGTGGGAAGGTACCGCTTGTGAAGGTGATTCTGGAGCAGTATAAGCCACTTGAGGAAATTATCAACATCGAAGACGACAAAGGCAACACCGCGTTGCACTTTGCAGCTACAAAGACCCCAGCATTGGTGCATCTGCTTCTGGAGAATGGGGCAAGTGCTAACGTAAAGAACGGTCGCAAGTTCACGCCGCTAATCATCTCAGTGATCACGTCAAAGGACGACAGCGTGATCATTCCTCGTATGCTTCTCAAGTATGGTGCCAATCCAAACGATATGCACGACAGTCATACGGTCATCCATACTGCCATCAATTCCGGACGCTTGAACATTGCTGGGGCACTCATCCGAGCTGGAGCCAAGATGGACGTGGAGGACGCTGAGGGAAAGAGTGTGTTTGAGAAACTGTCCCGCAAAGACCTTCGATATCTCATCTCTCATATTTACTTCCCACCCACGCACATTACGAAGAAAGAGCGCTCGGATTGCATGTTGTGTCATCAGAAATTCAAGTTTGGCTGCCGTGAGCACAACTGCACGCACTGTGGGCGCCTGTGCTGCACGGAATGCGCGTCGCTTCACGTCGAAATGTACAAGTTTCCGATGGGTTTTCCTGGTCGAACGCGTCGTGGTGCAGCGAATCGCGAGAAGAAGCGCGTGTGCAAAACATGCTTCAACGTGTTCAAGGAGCGCAACGAAGATCCGGAGAAGAGCGACGTGTCGAGGTTTATCAACCGTGTCATCAACATTGAGTGGGACGAGGTGAACCCGGACAAGTTGCAGAAAGAGCAAGAGGCAAGCCGTCGCGGTGATAATTAAGGTGTAGAGAGTGTAGCAGATCATGAAGTGCGCCAAACGCGCAAGAAATGATAGAACCCCTGAAACTGGATGCAATACAAAAAAGTTCTTGTTGCGACTAGCTTGTGAAAAGGTGCTGTTCGCTAGTATGTCGTTTATCGAGTATCAGAAAGTGACGAAAACCGACAAACACGATATTCATCACAAGTAATCTCAGCGGCTTCTGACGTTTGTTTCTAAAAGAGTGTATGCTGTGAAAAACAAAACGTACTTTGCAAATTTGCTTAGTCCTATGACGGTCAAATTATACACAAATAGGATCACTTCATCTCATGTACGTATAGCGTGAGTGGCGTCTGCAACATATACTGGATTGATTAGCGTCTTCATGATCAGCTTCGTGCTCCGATAAGAAGCTATAGTTGGTAAGAGAAACATGTCGATGTGGTCTTATACGAGGTAACCATAGCATAGCACAGGAATCAGAAAGTATACATGGGGCCGAGCTCATAGTCTTAGCCATTTACATTAGGGTATACTTCTTTTTCTTCCACACATCTCATTGCCTGGTTAGGGTCACTTGCAACATCCTGACCTTGCTCTTGGCCATGTCACCACTAGTCAAAGCCAACATTTTTCGCGTTAGTATGAGCAACGAAATCTTCTCTGCCGCTGTACTGTCATGTGCGTGCACCATCCACATCGTGGTTTGGTCTGAGCTCGCAGTTGTGTTCAAAGATGGCGTTAAGCACTTCTAGATCTAGAATATCGACAATCAACCTATTACTCGCATCTAAATTGCTTTAATGAATATGCTTCTAAAAGACAGTTTTGGCTCCATATTCGATAGAGTTATTCTCTGGCAATGTGCAAGCACAACCACTTTGTACAAATCATATGGCGAACACGGCCTCTTTATGTAAATCTTGCTGCGATCACGGCCTCTTTATGTAACTCATATGGCGACACGGCCACTTTATGCAGATTATGGGCACAACAATTTCGTCGAAGCGTCGGCATGCCATAAATGATATCTGCTGTTACACAAAGTTCGGTGGGAAGACTGCACGGCTCGATACATACATTGACTATGTCAAGAAGACGTTAAGAAATAAGTTCATCAATGAAATGAAAAGTTTCCTGGTGTCGCATCGCAAGTCGCAGATTGCGACCACACGCTCGCGACATTGGGCGGTGGTGATCGCGAAAAACATAGCGTACGACCAAGTTGTCGTTCTTATTGGCCAAAACCCACATCTTGACGAACTACGTCTGAGTGGTTAAAATGCATAAAACACCCGAATCTGTTTCTCTCATTGGTCAAGTCATTTTTTCCACAACTGACCTCGTAGAAGTCAGTTCTGGTTTTTGAGGCTAGTAGAGACGAACGTGAGCAAAATACCCACTCGACTGATCACTTGCGCTCTTCCTTCTCCTAGCAAACGAACTGAACGTGAGTCCTTTGTAGTGTGTGCGCTAGTCAATTGACGTGCGTGATACATGTACGCGACACTAACATTTCTTGCTGCTTGATTGCCGTGTCATTTTCAGTCACTCGGAAGCGACTTTGACGAAGTTGCAGTGACTTGAACGACGTAGCAGAATCAACGCAGTCATTATGGCACCCAACTCAAACACCAGTGGAGATGTATGTGTGGAGGACGTGTGCAGTAATCTCTCGCTCGACAGCTTTGACGTCAGTGCCGTCATGAGCCCACACAGCAGCAAACACAACTCGGAGGACGTCATCATCTTTTTCGATTGGGGTAAGCGGTCGCTATCATTTTCTCGTCAGGTGCTGCCACCGTAAACCGTCTTCTTATCCTTTTGCTATGGTGTTTCGACCGTATAGATGATACTCTTATGGCCTCGTCAGCCATCGCCAAGCTTGGTCTTTGTCCCAAGTACATTAACGAAGAGCCGGAGATTCCGGACGATGTACAAGCTGAGCTCGAAGAGCTCGAGGAGTCTGTCGTGCAACTTCTGGACACAGCGCTGTCCTATGGACGCGTGGTCATTGTGACAGCAGCTGAAACAGGCTGGGTCGAGCTGTCGGCATCGCTGTTCATGCCGCGTCTTTTGCCGTATCTCAACACACAGATCAAAGTCGTCTCTGCGCGTTCCACATACGAGTACTTGTATCCAGACTGCCCGCGTCGATGGAAAGTGGAAGCTTTTAACAACGAGGTGTTTCCTGTGTGGGAGTCGTACGGCGAGGAAGATTCGGTAGGTATCCCGCGGCATGTGATTTCGCTCGGTGATGGCCCCACGGAGCGCGAAGCGTTGATCAACATCAAGATGCAGGCAATGGATGCGTGTCATGGCAAGTCTATGAAGTTTATTGCGTATCCGAAGATTAACGAGCTGCAACTGGAGGTGGAGCTGATTCTCGCTAACATGGAGCACTTGTGCACTCACGAAGGGGACCTCGATCTGAAAATTACATGGGAGATGCTTAACAGCAGTGCATCGTCTCCTTGAGTGTGCAATCGTGATTATAGCGGTGTATGTGAGCGTGGCGATGCTCTTGCTGCTTCGACAATGTGGATAGATGTAAAATATGATCACAGGAGCCAACATTGAAGAAGCATCAAAGAGAAACAAGAAGATCGTGGACTGATATTAGAAGACCAAGATCAATCGCGTGGACTGACTGCCGTGAATGAATACGATGCACTTGCAGCCCGAGCAATCCAAGAAATAACTTATGGATAAAAACTACTTTGTTGTTGACATTTTGTTGTGGCAACATTAGTCCTTACTATTGTACCAATCCCTTAGTCTGCGTAAAAGCCGAAAACCACGCACGTAGCCCAGATATGTTGCTGTGTCCACGACAGTCAATGGAAGTGGTGTTAGCTCATGTGGGAATGACAAGGTGCTCGTCAACACGTACACTATTGAAAACTGCAGATGCATGATTGTCGTGATCATTGTCCCACAAACAGCGAGACGTGATACGGACATCCTGCAGTTTCTGCTGACCGATGAAAGTCTGTACGACGATCTTGTATCGTGGAAAGTTGCACTCGGCATGAATGCGAGCTTTGACGGCGTCTGCAATGGTCGTGCTCCAGCCTTTGCAGTCGCTCTCGTCAAACACTTTGCCTTCTAGCTCCTTGGTCATGCACTCGGAGATGATACGACACACTTTCTTACAGCGAAAACTGGTACATTTAGTCAGATACATTTTTGCCTCCCACGTATGATCTGCTAAGCTCGTACCGTTCGTCCTCGGTGGGAGCCATGACGTATGTGGGCAGCACCACTTTTATCACTTGGTTGGCTCTTCCGGCCGCCATGTCCAAGTCCGCCATGCTGCAGGTCTACTCGGTACTTTATTCTTTTCTGGAACGTCGAGATAGACGCAAAGATTTTTCTCCATAAGTCTGCGACTCCTCAAGCAAAAATGGTAAGAAAAGGTGAACAACTTCCTATCGCAAGTGAGGAAAAGTCGCCAGAACGCCATTGAATAACCCGCAGCGTTTGTCTTCATATTGTGAGTCAGTCACTCGTAAAGCTTTTTTCTCCTTGTCCTACACATGCAAGTACCTTTGCCTGCTGCTCTCACTTTTAATCCTTCAAAGCCAAAAATGCTGCAGCAAATAAATGACAAATCGGAAGCAATCGACGCAAGTAATCGAACAAACTCAAGCGTACGCGCTTAGCAACACAGCGACGTGACTTGACTGGTAATTAATTGCTGCTTCAAAGGGTTAGAGGCTGCGAACGCCATCATCATCTGTCTAGTTGCTGACGACCGCGGCCACCATCGCAGCATGGGTGTCCACGCCAATCTGCGCATTCAGTCTCTCTTCCGATCCCTCGGGGGATGACGCTAGCTGCGCTTGGTACTTGGTCAGACCAGCCTGGGCTGCTTCCGGATCAATGTCCTCCACCTTGACAAGTTCCACGCATGCAATGTCCGTGACCGAGTTGGCGTGCGTGATCGCAAAGCCACCAGCCGTGAAGAAGCTCTGCACGTCTTTCTCACGCTCCACGTGCACCTTGATGACACCGGGCTTGAGCTGTGCCAGCACGGGTGTGTGTCCGGCAGTCACACCGTACTCTCCAATAACACCAGGGATCTGTACGAGATCCACCTCCGCCTTCTTGTAGTAGGCTTGGTAGGGAGTAGTCAAATTCAACGTCACTTTGGTAGCAGTCGCAGCAGCTTCGCTAGCAGCGGCAGCCGATAGACGCGACGACGTGTGCAGGGCACGGGAAGCGAGACGGCTCGTAGCAGGCAGCATCCTGGTCGCGTTCCTGGGGTTGATTAAGGAGGGGCGTTAATACTTCTGGCTTGAGTGTGCGGCGAGGGATGCGTGTGGCATGCACGTAATTTGATTGGTGGAGACGAAAGTATTTACGCTCGAGTGAGCGTAAAAACATATCGGAGACAAGAAACGCACTGATTTTAGTGGGAAAACCTTCACGACATTCAAACACTTTATCTCTCTATCTCTATCTATCTACTTGTCTGTCTGTCTGTCTATCTGTCTGTACCAAGAAAGCATTGTTCCATCATTTGAGAATTACATCGTCCCTGACGCTTTTCTGCGGCTAGATTACACGAAATACAAAGGTTCTACCATCACCAGGGTCGAGTCGAACTGCAACTCTTGATCTCCACGAGTCGAGAAAAGCCTCGCCACAAGATTCCAGTCGACGCTTTGACAAGGCAACACGCCGACGAGGAAGAGACGCCATCAGTATTCGAAATCCAGGCACGTCAGAGCATGGTTCAGTAGCCACAATATATTCGAAGTCGCCAACGTCCATCCACGAGAGTTGCAGTCGTTTGTTTACTTCTTCTTGTGGTGTGATCCACTGGCAGAGTGATCCTGCTGCGAGTCGCGCAGCGCCTCCGCCTTACTAATCATGGCCTCGCGATTGAACACTGACTTTGGATGCTTGCTTGTGTAATGCAGCTCGTATGACTTGATGTCTGGGGACGCGCTCTGTTTACCACACACAACGAGAGTTAGCCTCGGACTATATCAACAGCGCTGTTCTAGACGTACCATGCAGATATCGCACGTAAAGTTGAGCTTGGCGACAGCACGAGTCGCCGCGCCAGCTTTGCCTCCACCTTTATTCACCTGCTTCTGGCGACGTTCGAGTTCTGCAGCCGTGTGTTTTTTGAATTTCGCCTTGCCTGCCATGCTTGTGCTTGAATTACTTCTCGTGTCTGCTCGACCTTTGCGCTTGTTCTTGAGCAATGAACGGTGGGCAAGAACGAAGATGTTCACTTTTCAGGACCGGTTCAGACCGTATGAACCGCATTCCTTGTTTAATGTATTCCACATCCATCAATCTTATTGGTCAAAAAGACTGGACAGCGCGGTTGCCTCTCATTGTCCAAGTTGCAGTGCGCAATAACTAGTTGCCCCTCTGTGTCTGCCGTCCTTCCTCACCATGGTCAAGATTGTGCCTGGCAGCGATGGCACACCACTGAATGTGCTCGAGTTTGAGGAGTACGCCAAGGAATACCTGCCCAAGAATGCATACGACTACTACGCGTCAGGGGCGGACGAGATGGTGACTCTCAAGGAGAATCGAGAGGCTTTCAAGCGGCTGGTACTGCACCCACGTGTGCTACGCGACGTGTCCAACATGGACATTAGCACGACACTACTAGGTCATCGCATCAGCTCACCTGTATGTGTTGCGCCCACGGCCATGCATCGCATGGCGCACCCGGACGGAGAGATCGCCAGCACGACAGCCACAGCCAAGGCTGACGCATGCTTCATCCTCAGTACTATCTCGACCACGAGTTTGGAGGATGTGGCAGAGGCCAACAGCAAAGCCAATCCTCATGCGCTACGCTGGTATCAACTCTATGTCTTCAAGGACCGAGAGCTCACGCAGGGACTCGTCAAGCGCGCCGAGAAAGCTGGTTACAAGGCTATCGTTCTCACGGTAGACACGCCCATGCTTGGCCATCGCGAGCCAGATGTGCGCAACCGCTTTAGCCTGCCTCGTCACCTTACGATGGCCAACTTTGTACAAGTAGGAGGCACACACGAGCACGGTGTGAATAGTCTCAAGGACTCGGGACTAGCCGACTATGTCAGCGAGCTATTTGACTTGACGCTCAACTGGAACGATGTCAAGTGGCTCAAGAGCATCACTAATCTGCCTGTGGTCGTCAAGGGCGTACTCAGTCCGGAGGACGCCAAGATTGCGGTGGAGATGGGGTGTGAAGGTGTCCTGGTGTCAAACCACGGCGCTCGACAGCTGGATGGCGTAGCAGCTACCATTGATGCGCTGCCTGCTATCGTCAAGGCTGTGGATGGTCGCGCAGAAGTTTATATGGATGGCGGCATTCGTCGCGGCACGGACGTGTTCAAAGCTCTGGCACTAGGTGCTCGTGCCGTCTTTGTCGGTCGTCCCGTTTTGTTTGGTCTTGCCCATAGTGTACGTGTTTAGTCACTGTGTTGCAGCGATCAGCTGTTCGCTAATGATGTCTCGTAACATGTATGTCATGAACAGGGTGAGGAGGGCGTCTCGAATGTCCTTCGTATTATCAACAAGGAGCTGAAGCACGCCATGCTGTTCTCGGGCACAGCTAAGCTTGCTGACATTGGGTATGTAAAGATTCGATGTCTGAAAGGCCAACTCCTCTGTTGATATGATCTCGTTGTGTGTGTGTGTGTGCAGTCCCTCTTACGTTCGTCGCGGTGTGCCGCCGCTTCCTTCGTCACTGTAAGATGATCTTATATAAATTGCTTGCAATGTAACAGCGACAATTCTCTTTCATCTTTTCGTATTCGCTTCGACTACGCCATGCATACGGCTCCAAGGTTACTGCCATTACAGACACGAAGGAAGTGGAGTGAGTACGTGGGTCATCATCGTTGACGACACGCAAACGAAAACATCAGGCCTCATTTCCATCATTGGCTGAAGACCAGACCGCATTCCTAACAAACAAGTGCCTGTCGTCGTGTTCATGTTTAACAGATCAAAGGCTTCCTTACAGGCGGCGCCTTACTGCGTCGGTGGTGGTGGCTGTGACTCCGTCGTATCTGCTGGTGTCGGAGGGGTGTCTTCTTCTTGCTTCCCCTCCGAAGCTGTCGTTGTGGGCAAGTTGGTGGTCGTTACCGTCACGGTCGCGCCCTTCGTCGTCTGGTCTTCGCTTGTTTTCGCAACCTTCTGCATCGATATACTGCTCTCTGCTGCGCCACTAAGTGGTCGTTTCGTCAGAGCACTTCCAGTAGCAGCAGCAGCAGTGGCCGTGGGCTCAACTGCTGTCGAAGTGCTGGCAGCGGTATCTCCGCCGGCCGCAAATCGAGCAAGGCGCTGACTGCGGCGTAACGATTCCGGAGGCGCGCTCTCTCCAGCAAGTGACAGATGCGGAGGATGCGAGGCACCAGGTGACGGAGGTGACGGAACAGGCAGTGAAATGCCCGGCTTGCCAAACACAAGCCCGCTAGGTCCGCCTGATCCAAACGCACCGAAGCCAGTGCCAGCACCAAGCTCAAATTGTTTGCTGCTTTCCAGCGACTCCTTTGACTCGGTCTCGCCGTGTGTAGTAGTAGACTTGGCTACCTCAGCAGGAGGAGCGATGACCTTCGTAGGGGTGAGGCGTGCAGCACTGCCCACCTGCTTCTTGATTGACCGCAGCGCAAATTGTCGAAGCTTCTCCTCGGCCGTCATTCCGTCAGGTTTGCCGGCGGTATTCTCTATCGATTCTTTTGGCTGACTTGGCACTGGAGGTGCCGGCACTGATGGTGCGCGTGTAACGGCTGCAGTCGCTTGAGCAGGAGCAGGCAAAGCAGGCAATGAGGTGGAAGGTGCCGAAGAAGTTGTTGCAGCAACAGTTGTGGTAGTAGTAGTGGTCACCGTAGTGGCTTTCGTACCCGTTGCCGACTCCTGTTGCCCCTCCACCTTTTCTGGTTTGACTGGAACAGGTTGGTCAGGTTTGGTCACGGTCGAGTCTGCTTCTGTTTTCGGCTGCTGTTCGAGCGGTTGAGTCTTGACAACAGGATCCGGAGACGAAAACAGCGGAGCAGAAGTCGAAGCTGGTTTTGTCGGTAACGTGACTGTCGTGGTCGTCTTAGTGGAAGGGGGCACCTGAGGAGAAGCGGGAGGGGTGGGCTCAGGCATCTTGTCATGTGCCACAGCGGGCTGCGGAGCATTAGCTGCATGGTCCTTCAGATCGCTGTTTTCCTTCTTCAGACTCTTCAAACCAGACATCAGACGCGCGTTGAAGTCTTTCAATTGCGTGCTCTTTTTGGTTTCTAGATCCAATTGAGCCTTCAGCGTCTGGCGCTCTTTTTCCCAGGATGCGTTCGCAGTGCTCGCAGCAGCAGCGCTGTCCTGTTTAGTTGCTTCGCAAGCCGACAATTTCGCTTCCAGTGCAGCCTTTTCAGTCGTCACAGCGTGAAGCTGCGCTTGGAGAGAGCTCAGCTTGGTCTCAAGCGTGGAAATGGCCCTCGTGCGGTCTTCCGTTTCCTTGTTCTTCTCTGCAAGTTGCTTGGTCAAAGCCTCGGCTTTGTTTTTCCAGTTCTTTGCAAAGCCTTTGATGCGTTCGTACTGCTTGCTCCAGTTCTCGACTTTCTTCTTTTCCTCCTCCAGAGCCTTCCCGCCACTCGATCGTAGAGTCTCCAGCTCAGCCTTCAACGTCGTTTGCTCGGCCTTCAGCTCTGTAAGTTCCTTTGTCCGTGCTTCCATCTCAGTAACGACCTTGTCGTACTCCGCTGGATCAATTTGCTGGTACTTCTCCACGAGCTGATCAACTCGTTGCTTCCAGCGCTTGTTGGCCTCATTCAATGTCTCAACCTCCTGCTTCAACGACGCCACTTGCATCTTCAGCGCTGTCTCAGTCTTCTGCAACGGCACAAGCTTCGCCTCAAGACTGCGCACCTTCGTCTCCTCTTCCTTCAGCTTTGCCAAACTCTTTTGGTTCTCATCACGCAACGTTGCGTTACTCTCGCGCAGCAAACTCAATTGTTCCAATTGAGCAATACGCTTCTCGTCGTCAGCAGAAGCCACTCGAGTCGCCTTACCAGCGGCAGTTCCTGCGTCACTCAGCGCCTTGATTTCACCACGAAGACGTTCAATCGTCGACTCGAGACTGAAGACTTGGGCACGGCCACGTTGCACTTCCTGTTGAGATAACTCGAGCTTTGATTGAGCAATCTCACTTTCCCGTCGCAAGTACGCAACCACACTCCGGAGATCATCGATTTCCTTCTCGTACGTGCTACTTGCAGCAGCGCTTTCGCCAGCCTCCTGGCTTGACGCAGACAGTTGCGTGCCTACAGCCTTAAGCATTTCTTGTTCGTGGGCACGGCGCACTTGAGTCGCTGCGCGCTCAAGCTGCGAGTGCAGCAGTTTATTCTGTTCCGCGACAGCATTCTTGGCCTCGAGAGCTTCATCAAGACGCTTCTGAGAAGTCTCTAGCTGAACTTGCGCCTCCTTCTCGACTGCTACCACCCTGACATTCAACGCTTTGATTTCAGCCTCATACTCACGCACAGTCTTTCCAAGTTGCTCCATTTCTCGACGAGATGCCGACGACTTGGACACTTCCGCTGCATGAAGCTGCAATTCACGCTCATAATTTTCCTGTGTTGTCTCCAATTCGCGCTTCATCTTCGCCATTTCCTCACGCACGCTGTTCATTTGTTGTACTGCACTATCGGCTTGAAGCTGCATCAGCTTCTGCTTTTCCGTGGCTTCAAACATCGACTCCTTGTGTGTCTTTTCAGCCCGATCGATCTCTTCCCGCAAAGTGTTGTTCGCAGTAATGTGCTCCTTTAACTCTGCACGGGCCTTCGCCAGCTCCTCACTCAAGCGGTTGCGAGACTTTTCAAGCGTTTGCAGCTTCTCGGCCTCGCTCTGCTTCCATTTCTCACTAGCACTTGACAATTCGGCCAGACTCTTCTCACTGGCTTCAGCTAGAACTTTGTACTTTGTCACGCTTTCACTCAATGTCTTCCTCGAAACCAGCGACGCTTGCACTTCACTCTGAGCGTCACGGAGCTGGGCTTCCAGCGCTGCTACTCGTTCAGCAGCTGCAGCACTCGTTCCCTTTCGTAGCTGCTCACGCATATGAGTCATTTCTTTTTCTAGCAAGACGGACTTGCCTTCCAGCGCTGTCTTCTGCTCTTCAATTCGCGCAAGCTGCTCCTTCACTTGGCTATGGGACTCCTTGAGCTTTGCCAGCTCCGCCACCGCTGCCTGCTTTTCCCTCTCAGCAGCCAAAACTTGCGCCCCACACGTAACCTCCTTCACATCGAGCTTTTCGTACGCATCTTGCAGCTTCGTCTCGAGCGTCGTCACTTTCTTCGCCAATACTTCCACTTCGCGGCGGCCACGCTCCTCGCGTCCACTCTCCATGCGGCGCGTCGACTCCATGAGCTTGAGCAAATTCGTGTTGTCAAGGCGCAACGAGGTCAGCTCCTGCTGTATCTTTTCCTCATTCTTGCGCAAGAAATCTGCTTCACGGACGGCAGAGTTCTTTTCGACAGTGAGACTCTGTAGACACGATGTTGCCGTTTCCAGCTTTGCCTCAGTATTCGCTAGCATTTGCTGATGCTGCAGGATCAGTGAGCTTAGCTGGTCCGCCTTGGACCGCAAACGCACCAGCTCCTTCTCGGCGTTGGCATACCGTTCCTCCGATGCTTCATAGCGCTCTTTGTTACATTCCGCTTCCACTTGCGCTTGCATCTGCGCTAATTTCGATTCCGAACTCTTGGCACGTTCTTGGTCCAGGGCTTCCTGCAGCAATTTTAGGCTCGTTTGCTTCTCCACCTTGTAATCCTCAAACTCCGTCTGCACTTCACGAAGTTTCCTGCTCTCGATGGCATCAAGCGAGCCACGACCATTACAAGATATCTCCACTGAGCCACAACTTTCTTGCGCACCGACACTGCTGGCTGTAGGGTCTCCCCCCAGGAATTTGGTATCGGACTGGGCTAACAGCACACGATACATATCACGCTGTTTCACGATGGCTGTGATCATCTCGCGCTCCTGTTCTCGCTCTGCTCGCAGCTCTTGAATCTCCTTCCGAGCCATTGACAGACGCTTCTTGATTGCACTGGAAGCCCCAATTTGGTCAAATTCATCGTCCGAGTCGCCAGTAATGATTGCATGTGCCGTCAAGTCTGTCGAATCGGTGTCACTCAAGCCACAGCTCATCTTTCCACTTGTCATAGATTTGTTCGTCTCAGTGAGCTCACGAATCACCGTCAAAAGCTGCTGGTTTCGCACCTGCAGCTCCTCTACATCCTTGAAAACCACCAAATTCTCCGACGCGATGTCACCTGATCTGAAGGCGTCTAGTTGTCCGTGTGGATCCTGGGAGCGGAAAAGCAGGTGCTGCACTTGACGTGATAAATCGTCTACACTCTGACCAAGCGACTCGCACTTCTTTTCAAACGCGATCTTTTCCTTCCACGCATGCTGCTCATTGCTCTTGCTTTTAGCCAATTCTTGCATACACTGCTCCAACCGCTCGCTTACTTGTGTGTGGCTTGCAACAGTGCGTTCATGATCGAGTCGTAAACCCATCAAGACTGGTGCCTTCTCCTGTACTTCCTTCACAATGCGGTCCATGTACAGCTGCAGTCTGTCCTTCTCATCACGCTCTGCTTGAAGCGTCTCTTCTAACTCGACAATGTGGTCATACATTTGCTTTGGAGTCAGCCCGTGCGCTGCCAAATGAGCTTCGCCCGCGCTTGAAGACAATTCAGCAACGGCACTGGCAGTCTGCAACGAAAAGATCTTCTTCTTCTCCATCTCTTTGATCTTTTCCTCAGCGGCTTGCAAGTCCTCCTGTAGTCCCTGAATACGAGTCTCGGAAGCTTCAGCCTGTTCACGGAACAAGTGCTCAACCTGCTCCTTTGTGCGTTCAGTTTCACGAGCCAAAGCTTGTTCTGAGTCCGACAGCGACTTGCGTAGCGATTCGCAAAGCTTTTGCAGCTCTGCAACACGAGCAGAAGCATCAGCCGCTGATTCCTGGTACAACGTCGCAAGTCGACGCTGCGCATTCAGTTCGTTCTGCAACGCCTCCTCATCGTGCATCTTGGACGCCTGCAGCTCTTTAAGTGTATCTTTGCTCTTAACCAACGCTCCCTCCATCTTCTTGTTGGCCAGTTGTGCGCTCTCCAGCTGACGCTTTGCCGATGTGAGCTCCTCCGTGCTCCGAATCTTGAGCTCTTCCAGGTCGTGCGTGTACTTTGCCAAATTTTGCCGCAATTCCAGCACCGTCTTGGTCTTCTCATGGAGCTGCGTCTCAAGCCACTGCGAGTGTTGCTGAGCTGCCTCCGTCTCTTTCTTGGCTCGTGTCAGCGCGTGCGTCAGCGGCGCGACTTGCGCTTCTTGTTTCGCTGCACGCTCCAGTGCCTGCATCTCCTGGCGCTGGGCATCCACTAGCAGCTGGTTGTGCTCTCTAACTGTCGCTTGCAGCTCCTCCACCTCCGAGAGACGACGCTCGGCCAGCGACGTGGCAGTTTGGAGCTTAAACATCAACGCGTCCTTCTCGGTCGTCACTTGCAGCAGCTGCTGCTTGAGATGACACACCTCCTCCTCCCGTTCTACCGCGAGCTTTCCTACGCGCTGGACCTCCTCCACTACATATAGAGAGCACTTCAAGTTAACCAGCTAGTACATAGGATCTCGTTGACGAACGACCTACAGGCTGCCTTCTTGTCCGCCGCTAGCTTCTGACGCTCGCTCTCAACGAGTGAAAAGTCGCTCTTGAGGCTCAGGTACTTGCTTTCCAGTTCATGCAGCAGTTGCTCTGGTCATAATACGCCAATTCCAAGGTTAAAACAAATGAGACTTAAAAGCATGAGACCAAGTCATTGAAACAAAGCCACATGTGGTCAAGTGGATGACATCAATTGCTGCAGTGAAGACACAGACAAGCAACTTGACAAGAAACGAGCAAGAAGACGTACCCTGGTTGATACTGGACGCGGCTAGCGCAGCCATGTCACTCCCCGTCGCCATGGGAGCTTTGAGATGTTTGGCTCTTTGTCGCCCACAAAAACTGCCACTAAACTTTCTTGAATTTTGAAAAAGAAATGCTGTATGAGAGGTTGCAGCTTGGATATTATCTTGTGCCTGAGATAAAAGTGAATAGGCAAATCGTTGCTCAGGACTTTGAATACGAACGTATGCACGCAACAATACGTGTCTCTTTCATGTTGCCACGCATGTCTTCATGTAACGACTTCACGGATAGCGATACACCAGGAAGATTTCTAAGCCCATGTAGAATAGTTGCATTGAGCTTGATGTGCGCTCTCGTGTTAGTCGTAGACACAGAGTCGAACGTAGAATGCCAGATCATTTTCTTAGATATGGTCTCGGCGGAATCCA
Source organism: Pseudoperonospora humuli (assembly GCA_003991265.1). Taxonomy (NCBI): domain Eukaryota; phylum Oomycota; class Peronosporomycetes; order Peronosporales; family Peronosporaceae; genus Pseudoperonospora; species Pseudoperonospora humuli. Next base: position 42,304 of record NQFO01001868.1, read on the forward strand.
CTGCTTGCTCTAGTCATTTCCATCTGGCGTAAGAATGTCTCGCAAGTACAACACTTTCGTCGTGTCCGTCTTGGTAGTACTCTTGCATACACGCATGATCGCATCTACGAGGTTCTCTTTCTCCTCTTGCTTCTTGGTGAGGTCGTTATCAAGCTCTCCAAACGTGACCAGCACGTAGAGCCGGAGGCGTTTCTTGAAGTGCTCGCAAATTATCACGCCGGCGTTTACCACCATCTGCTCTTGTTTGAGCTGAGAATATCCTGTAAGGTTGGAGACTTCCACGAGTCCGTATTCTGCTCTCAGATCGTGTTCAGGTGACACGAGTAGCCTTTGTCCTGCTTGAAAGCGCACGGTACCATGAGACTTTTTTCTCTGCGGCTTGTTCTCATCCTGATATTGGAGCTCCATCTTCGTCGTCGTTTGTCTTGAGCTGAGGTCTTGGTATGCGTCTGGTGGTGCAAATGGAAGAGTGGATGCCCATGTATCAGCCCTACAGGTTTGCTACGCGACCATCCACCAATCACAGTTCAATGAGATCACCTGCGTTCGTAGTAGAGCGCTTTGTAAACATTTTGCTCGCGGAGCTGAACGGCCTGTCTGTGTCGTGCTGCAAGATGCAAAGAAGTCTGCTTCACTTTCATTGTCACGAAAGTCTTCACAACCTCTTCTCAAGGTTAAGACAGAAATGCTGATAAATGTCTTTTAGAAATAGCATTGCGCGGATCTATATTGCATGATTCTAACAAAACAAAATTTACCGGAACTCTCGGACTAAGATATTGCGATAGATCTGAGATTTTGGAATGCTGACGCGTTAAGTGAAAATATTTTACCAAAATTACCTACCGCCGATCTAAAAGGTGCAGACAACAATTCATGGAAGGATCAACGCTCAAGACGTGGCGGCTGGGCAAGAAGCTCGGATCAGGAGCATGTAGCGACGTGTATGCCGGTGCGTGTATCTTCTCACCTTCATCTGACCTAATCGTCACTCTTCTAACTCTATTGGTGTGTGTGCTGCAGTGGAGTCTGTGACTCCCCTTGGGAGTGACGCCGGTCGCCAGTTCGTTATGAAGCTTTCTCCACTACCTCAGTTACCAGCTGCAAAGCTTAAGAACAAGAAGAGAAAGAAGACGCCGGCAGAGCGCAATGCTGATGCTCTGTATGCTGAGCACTTGCTCTACAAGAACCATCTGAGAGACCAGCCTGGCATCCCATACGTGCCATTAGGAGCTTACGGAGAGGACCAAGTACGAGCCACGTTGAGGTTTGGAAGTGAAAAGCTGCAATGCATCGCTAATATCTGGGGCTTGGAGTGCAGGGATATCGCTTTCTTGTGATTGAGCGGCTTGGACGCACGCTCGAGACAGTCCTGCAGGAGGAAGGGCCTGTTCCATCGAACACGGCGGCACGACTGGGCCAAGAAATTGTGCGATCAAATGAAGCTGCAAGAGCAAGACATGTCGTATACCATTGCTGATTATGCGCTTGCTTTTCATGCGACTTGTAGCTAGCGGCTCTGCAGCAAATGCACATGAAGAACATTCTTTATGTGGACGTCAAGCCAGAAAACTTTATGTTGGACACGGGTAAGGAAAACAAAGTATACTGCGTGGACTTTGGCATCTCGGATCGCTATGTGACGGCGACAGGCAAACACAAGGACTACAAAGAAGGAACGGTCGTGGGGACGCCAACATTTCTCAGCATGAACTGCCACAATGGCGTTAGTACGTTCGCTCACTTCACGCTGCGTGTACATTAGCACGACTTTTAAGCTCTTACCTGTCTACAGCCTCCAGTCGCCGAGATGATGTCGAGTCGCTCTTGTACGTCTTGATTTACCTGATGCGTGGCAACCTCCCTTGGCAGGCAGCATCAAGTGACGTCGAAGGTGCCAAGATCAAGAAGGCAACCACTGTCGACCAGCTGTGTGCTTCATTACCTCGAGAATGGGGCGCGATGCTGACGGCTATTCGTGCGTGCGGGTTTGAAGATCGACCAGACTACGACTTTTTTGTGCAGCAGTTCTTAAAGCTAGGAGGGAAGAAGGGCTTGACAACGCCGTTCGAGTGGAACACACGCAAGAAGAACCAAACGGTGAGTGTAGCTCTGCATGATAAGCAGCATCGATGTAACGCTGTGGAATTTACCGATTCGACTCACTGACGTCGCGTTCTTTGCGATCAAGGTCGCTAAGACTGCAGCCTTACAAAACTCCACATCTGACAGTCCCGTACGCAAACGTGTGAAAAGTGAAGACGAAGGTCTTGTGACAGCTTCATCTACTGCTATAAAGGCAAAGAAGACTGAGAGAAAGAAGACGACACCTCATCATAGCAAAGCACCAAGTACAAAAGCTGTCCACAGCTCGACATCGAAAGTCGCTGAAAGACGTAAGAAGGACGAAAAGCTCTCAGACGTGTTACCCCATGACCGAGAAGTTTTCAAAGCCATTGCAGGCCACGCCGCCGCCACTGCCGCTGTCAAGCGGTACAATCTGCGCTCAACTCCTCGAGATTAGTCGCGTCTTAGCACACAGACCAATACAATACTTGAAGTAGGTTATTGCAATTATTTTGTCGATACTTTTTGAGTTTGAATGCAATGACCGATGGCGATGCTGCTGCACGTGCAACATACGAATTATTGCGTACACACGGCGACTTGAGCAATGCAGAGACACACAAGGAGATTCTAAGAGCACTGAGCTCTGTGTGCGACGACCGCCAGAGCGCTAAAGTCTTGCAGCGTCTCCACGCTCGAGAATTTGGTCTGTAGCCTACGTGATGGTCAATTATGTTTAAAAAGTCCGTACTGAACAATTTGCTAGTGCTGCTGCGAGGAAAAGAGCACCGAGAGATGAAATACCCGGTTTCCAAGCGACGGAGCCAGTTGCGTAGCAAGTGGAGACTCAGACAGAGTGAGGAACTACCGAAACAAGGAGCGACGGTCGAAGATGTCAAGCGACGCTTTCCAAAACTTTTCGAAGAAGTGAGAGATGCCGCAGTTTCTTGAAAAATGAAATTGTGAGTGTATTCGCATGTTGTGGGTGCTGTAGCAGGTGGTGAAAGAGCGGACGGAGCTCAAGCAATCGAATGCAGACGTCAAGGAAGGTACGAGCGTGTCACTATCATTTCGACGAACGATTGACTCACCGACGCGTTTTACAGTGACTGCTAAGACTGTGGCTACTCCTTCAAGCGCTCAAGCAAGAGCGGAAACACGTAGAAACGTTTTTAACGCCATGGACGACGTGTGGAGCAGACCGCAACAGGCTGCAAATTGTGCAATGCCAGTCGAATCTGCATCTCAGACCAAGCCAGCTCTGAGCGATATGCTTAGCAAGAGGTCACGGCTTCCACATGAAGATCCAGCGTTGTTTGGGGCTGATACATGTCCCCGTCCCAACGCAGCGCAGCACCGCAATCCGTTCCAAACTGCTTCAGAACGGCTTCAGGTGGTGCCACTTGCTGCTTTAGACTGACCAATGCGTCGCATCTACAGCTAATGCATTTGTGCAGCATGACCGCATGACAGGAAAAGCTAGGGACATTGACGATGAGCATTCAAGGAGCCGAAATGGACGGCGTGGGGGTCCTCCACGCGGTGCCTATCACCCTGTCAATCAAGACCTCCTCCTTGGTGGAGATACTGACAATACTGGACACATAACGGGGTCAAGTGCGGTCACCAAAAAGTTTGTGTCTCCCTTGAGTGATCGAGGCGCAAACAAAGGGTAAGTGCTGACTACTTGTACTCAGTAAAACAAGCAAACAATTAACGACTGGACAATCATGTTTGTCTTGCAGCAACAAGCAAGCTGCACCTCCTGAAGAAGACGAGAACATTGATCCACGACTCAAAAGCTGTGACCCCGAGCTGATTGAGAAGATTGAGATGGAAATCGTCGACAATGGAGACCCGATTACATTCGACGACATTGGTAAGTACCCCGCTACTTTCGCTCGAGCATCGACAAGTTACTGATGCCGCCTGTTAGCTGGACTGCAATTTGCAAAGAAGTGCGTGAACGAGCTGGTCATTTGGCCCATGCAGCGGCCAGACATTTTCACTGGCCTTCGTTCTCTCCCCAAAGGTGCGATGAAGTATACACTGCTAAAGGCACTGGTAATGCTGAATGTTAGTACGGCGTAGGTTTGCTGCTATTTGGACCACCTGGTACAGGCAAAACATTGATTGGCAAAGCTATTGCGAGTCAGTCTGGAGCCACCTTCTTCAATATTTCAGCTAGCTCCTTAACGAGCAAATGGGTACGACGTGTAGATCTACATGTGTTTGCTCGATGGATCATCATCACTGGTCTTGCTTTTCGTATTGCTTTCACTAGATCGGCCAAGGAGAGAAGCTTGTTCGAACATTATTTGCTGTTGCAACAGTGAAGCAGGTAATTCATGCACAAGGTCGTTCATTAGCTGATACCTTTTGCTTACACTCATCCTGTTGATAGCCCTCCGTGATATTCATCGATGAAATTGACTCGCTCTTAACGCAACGAAGGTCCGTGGCCATTTTTGTTTGACTGCGAGGATTATCTTCCAACTTTTCTGCTACAGCTCGGAAGAGAATGAAGCAAGTCGACGGATGAAGACCGAGTTTTTAGTGCAGCTTGACGGAGCTGGCACGAAAGCAAAGGATATCATTCTTGTCGTCGGTACGATCAATACACTGCGTCTGGGTTGGAGGAACACGAGGCTTACAAGATCGTTTTGTTCATGATGAAGGTGCCACAAATCGACCTCAAGAGCTTGATGAAGCAGCACGTCGACGCTTTGTCAAGCGCTTGTACATTCCACTTCCTTCTCTCGAGGCCAGACTAGACTTAGTCAACAGATTGCTCAAGGACAACACGAATGATCTGACAAGCGAGAATATGGCGTTCATTGCTGAATCCACGAAAGGTTTGTTATACTCGCTGCTATGGGCTGATGTTGCTGTAGCTGACTGTGATGCTTTCACAACAGGGTACTCTGGTGCAGATGTTCGAGCACTATGCACAGAGGCTGCAATGGGTCCTATCCGAAGCTGCGCTGACATTCGCACGATGGATGCCAATTCCGTTCGTCCTATAATCTTAGACGACTTTAAGGAGGCATTGCGAGGGGTGCGAATGAAAGCAAGAGAAGATGAGGCGTGTACTAACATCTCGTTCGTGTCCAGGTCCGCTCCAGCGTCGCGACAAAAGACCTCGCGTTCTACAAAGAGTGGAATGACGAATTCGGAAGTTTTGCGTTTGAGAGCCACGAATCTTCTTGAGTCGAAATGGCACAGTTTGGAACACAACAGAGCTCGTGTTTGTCATCAGTGTTTACAAATATGGGCCAGTCTCATGCTTCAAGAGCGCTGGGTCGGGGTTGTTGTTTGAGAGGAACTATGTTCTTCGTTTGTGCATTCTTTAGAATCGCATCGGTAAAGCTAATGTAGACGAAAAACGCATGCGCGCGTTAGTTTGGTAAATAGAGGTTGAATCCAGGAACATGACCAGCTCGAACCTCAGGTACCCGAAGATAAGTAGTCGGGTTCATCGAATGGCATATTAAGTCTTCTTCGCTTCGGCATTGGCTCCAATGAAAGCCCGGCGTTGCGAGTTGATGCCCGCACAATGGTCAGTGCCATCGAGGGACAGCTTTCAATCTCTTCGCGGAAGTTTTCGTCGTCAATGATTTCGTTAGTGTGGTCCATGAAGAAAGCGAGGCAGTACTCTTTCAAATATGCGGCGTTGAACTTTTCCGCGGCACAAAGGAATCGTCCAACATTTCCAACCGACAAAACATCCTGCGCTGCAACCTCACAGAGGTGCTTCAGCGGCAGCAGCAAATACTGCTCGGATAGTGTCAGTAGGTCAATGAGTTGCTGCACGGAACAGAGTTAGCGCACGACGAACCCATGGAAGAAGACCTCAGGTCACGTACGTTGGAGTTAAGCTTGGCCATATCAAGAACGCGATTCGTGTAGATAAACTCGAGCATCTTGGACACCATCTCGGGCGAGTGGTCTTCAATGCGAACGACTCCGTCTTCGCTTTCTCTCATAGCTCCCGGACGGAACATGGCCTCAAAGATCTCACATCTCGTCGTAAGGATCAATCGATGTGCACAGATAACCTCTCTCTCTGGCCCCACCTCTAGCGTAATGTCGCTTCCAACCCCATTCTACCAACAAGTAAGAAGCAATTCGTCAATAATCATCAACCACTAAACACCTCACGACTTCATTTCTTCGCACCAGGAAGAGCTCTCTCATCGTCGCAAAGTACGTCTCATCACTGTGACTTGGCAGTGTCAGCGTCATTGGTGCTACGCGACGTCGTACCAGGATAATATCATTCTACCAGTCAAACAACGAGACGATTTAGTAAAAGCCCATCTTACGTTTCCCTTGATCCTCTCCGTCCTTCACCTTCTGCAGATGCACCGACTCGGGTGAATCCTCTGGATCTAAGCGGTTCTACATATCATCAATACCCATTAACGCGCTTCCGTGTTATCAAACTGCTGAGGACAAACTAAAGTGCACATTCCTACCGTAAAGAAAAAGTCGAGGGATTCTCTCGGAAGTCCGTGATGCTTACTATAGTGACGAAAGAGCGACGAGAAGCGCTGCGTCTTTTGCATGAGACACGAGTACATGTTGTTGGCCGATACGCGCACAATCGAGCGCTCTTTGCCCGTCAACACCAGGTCCTCCGCCGCCTATCGATAGCCGATTCAAGTGGGTTCAATGACGGTCATTATGCGGTTATTTCCTACCTATCAGATCGACTACAGTCTTTAGTACCTTGACAGTAAATTCCACGTTCTCAGGGCGCACACTGCGGTTCATGGAGATGCTACGAAGCGCTCAGGGCGGAAGCGTCTGTCGCTTGCGCGAAGGTGGCCGAAAAAGGTGTTTGGATAAACTTGTTATCGGATCTGAGAGGTATATCGCTCCAGAGTGATGGTCATAGCACTTGGACACCTAGCGTGCTTGCATCCCATTGACGCGTCTCGAACGAATAGCCGTTGCCCTCGAGCACGCTGTCCACCGCCTGTGCCACATCCCAAATGATCCTACAGCGACCACGAACCACATGATCCAGCTCAACGATCACGTCAAAAATTGGGGTTCCAGCTCGCTGCGTCTGCACCTTGCTCTTGTTCGACAACTTGGCGGCCGCATCACCTACAGTCACTTGTTGAGACCCGCCCACCAAGTCCTTGAGGCTTGGGTTCTTGATCAAGGCTCGAAAGTCGCCGTGTGCACTAGCGATCAAGCGCGGACCCCGTTGACGCACTGTCGAGGCAGCCAGCACCTCAGCTTTCCGCCCAATCTCGTCCACGATCAGCGTCTCCACCGTGTGGTTCTGCACACACTCCACCATCACACCAGCCTGTGCCTCCAGCGAACGAACCATCATGCGTCGTGCCCACCCCACGCATGCATGCGGTACCAGGCCATCCCCACCAATCTCGTTCGACGTGTCAATGATACACACATTCTCCATCGTTTCTGACACGTATCTCGCCACGTCTCGGATGAGCGTCGTTTTGCCACAGCCTGGGTGGCCTAGTACAAGCACCGATTTGTCTGCGTGGCGCTCGCTCAGTAACAAGTCCGTTAATACGCACGCAGCGTTGCACAGCGCTCGACCAATGCGCATGGTGAGTCCATAGATTTCATCGGTTTTACTACGCATGACGGAGATGCGGTGCAATTGTCTGTCGATGCCGGCTCGGTTGTCACTTCCAATCCGCCCTTCTCCGCCGAGATTTGATAGGATTTGGTCAATGATGTCTTTTGACACAGTGGCACCATTCTTGTTGAGTACAACGCGCTGCTTTTTGCCGACGTAGACATAAGGAATGCGACCGACATCCAGACACACGTCCACGAGTTTGGTGTGATGGTCGTGGATGTTGAGGATAGCGTGTTGGTAATCAATGGGGAGTAGATGAAGCAGTGGGTCTAGCTCACACTGTAGTTCAAGCGACGGGATATCAGTTGGCAAAGGTACTATCTTGGTGTGAAGATCATGGGACGAGGTGAAGTGTTCGACACTGCGCGGCTGTTTGTCTGCGCTCAGATCAAACCAAATAGCCTGACGGCCTTTGTTGTGGATAGCGTATTGCCACCGAACATTCGTGGTAACTGCACACGCTGTAGTGGTCGTGTTCATATTCTTAAGTTCAATGTAGCACTGCCCATAGAGCTGTGCACTGTTCGTCACGATCCGCTGCAATGAAATTGGTAATGGCTTGTGCTCCCATTCATTTGGTTCCGTCTTCACTTTGGACTTGAACGACTGCGTTGTCTGCGCAAGACTCAATGACGGATTAGCAGAGTTACAAAACCCCACAATCTGGACCATACTCGCGTCCAACTCAGCCGTGTTCATAACGTTCTCGTAAACGATCTGCAAGTCAATACAGTTGCGAAGATGCACGTCCGCTAGACCTTTGCAGTGCAGCCAGAATGCAGCTCGGTGCACCTTGTGCATTACTTTGATCGTTGACGAGACAGAGAGTAGTGTCCGCATAGCAGAAAGCACGAGCGCGAGGTCGAGCGAGTCAAGCTGCAGCACGACGGCTGTGTCCACCACATTTGTACCGACGATACCGATGGCAACTAGCTGATCATCGTCGTCTTGCTTCAAATCAGAAACGTTTTCTCGAGCAAATTGAAAGTGGACGCCTACCACAGGAAGGGCTCCTTTTACGAGCATGTTGTTGTTGCTCCGAAGATGATGCTGCAGCTCGACATCTGAGCTGATGAACTTGATGGCGTCAACGGGACTTTGCGGTGTGACTTGCGTCCTTGTGGCAGGCAATATCGCACTGGAAGATCTTGGAGCTTGAAGCTGGCTGTCTTCGACCTTGCGGGAAGACAAAGATGCCCTCGGCGCTAACGAGTTACTGACTGAGGTCGACGAGCTTGAAGCGACGAGCTTGGCAACCATATTAGACCATCGTGAACTTGTCGCCGAATAGATTCTCGGAAGCAAGGTAACAGCGTCCGGGATACCGACCACTGCGCTGTAACATCGAGCACAAATCTGCATCCACTCGACGAGGGCACTCAGCATCGGCGGTGCTAGCGGCGACTTTGTCCACGCCAGCGGCTTCAGTTTGGCGTTGAATTCTGCCATTCGTTGTTCCAGATCACTCACCTTCTTGTCATGCACCTTCGATAGAGCTTGCATAGTAGTGCGGGCTCCCTGTAGCCCCACAAGGAGCTGCAGATCCATGCAGTTGACGAGCACGACGCCATCCATCCCGTAGCGGTGTAGCCATCTCGCCACTCGATCGACGTCACGAATGACCTTGACGACAGCCGGATCCTTCATTAACGTCCGCAGTCCGGCAATAACTTGCTTGGCGTTCAATGATTCAATCTGCAGGACAACTGCCACTGACGTCGGCGAGTCATTTCCAATCGCGATTGCTACGACCTGGTCGATACTTGTGTTAGCATCCTCGTCTTTGGCGAACTGAAAGTGAATCGCAACCACTTTGGCGTTAGTAGCAACGGGTTTGTTGTCGTGCTGGGTCAGAAGTCTCTCTAGCTTCTGCGGCGAGGTGATATATTGCAGTGGCGTTTTGGCTGTCATTTCGCTCTTTGACGACTAATGCTATCGAATGCATTTCCGAATTTTAATCGCTGCATAAATCGGGGATGCTCGCGTCTTTTGATAACGGAGAGATAATGTGCTCCAGTTTTGATGAAAATGTCGCATGCAAGATTAATGATATCTGGTGTCATTTTGCGTATTGTGTTGACTGAGATCGAAGTAGGACTTGGAGTCTTGTTATGGATTAGGCGAAGTGTAGGTGTTTGGCCCATTTCGTGCGATAGAATGAGATCTGACAGCCGATACAAGAGAGAAACAGAAGGATGAGATCAAATGAGTGGCGCAATGTGTCACAACGGCTACTCACATCTGCAAAGGTTAACAGAAAGTCCAAGGTCTTGGCAGTTGAGCGCTGTAGAGCCGCAACACCACTGACGCGACTTTCGAGTGAAGTGGTCTTTTTCGTAGAAAGATGCGATGGGTACATTCAGCACTTCATTAACGACCAGACACCAGTCATATACTAGCTTCGAAAATTGTGGGCGAAATGTACCTGGCAGTTTGATTAAGTGTGTGACTTCTTGTGGAGCAAGAGTGTCTAGACGGATAAACTTACGAAGGTCGAGGCCTTCATTTGTGTAGATAATGCCATCAACATTTGCTCCGTGAACATGATTGACATTGACATCGTATTATTTGCTGCAATCTCGTGACCGCAAAGTGTCAGCGTCCTCACACCTTTGAGCCATGGTTCTAGCTTCTAAGATAGTGTCAACATGCTCCAACTTCCCTCATCAAGTGCTCGCAGACGCTGTCAACACTTTTGAGCTCCTGTAACAACACCCACAACATCCTTGAGCTTCCTGTTTCGATACGGGCTCTGGAAGTATCATCGGTTGCCAAAACATAGCATTTGCGCCGAGGCGTAGTAAGCTCCTCGATGTGGTCCTTTTATTAAAACAATTATGACTAGATGTATGTATCCTGCATTTAAACTTGTTTTGCGTTTATTTTTGGGAACTTTAAAATGTTTTAATATGTTTTTAGCTTTTTCAGTTTTAATTAATTATTTGCTTGTGACATTGCTTTCCAGCCATCTAAGTCTCGTACTGCTCTACTGCGCGCGAAATTGTCATCTTGGGCCAGCGATGAAATTATTGAAGCAAAGCATCGCGTGCTTCGTGCTGCACTTCCCGCAATTCAATTCCAGCTACATCGGACGATACTTGGTAGTGTTAATCACTCCCTCAACAACTCGATCAGTGCGCAACAATCGTCGCGCTCAATTATCAGCGATCGCAGAAGCCTAGCGATTTCCCTTTTGTCTCGATTTTTGAAGCACGGACTTATTTTATTCCATGTTTGTTTGCCGCAACTCTTCTTTACTCGTCTTCGTATTGATTTCGCTTCGTCGCGCTCCGCAACTTCGTCTCCTTCAAAGCGATTTACTTGATCGTTTGCGTCATGCCATGGAAAATGGAGAATTAAGGGTCATCCCGCCCACCTTGTAAGGTACATCGATTAAGGCTCTGTGCGCGTGAGTAAAAGCCAAACAGCGACGAGTTGTATTTAAATATGACAGAGATGACTGTCTCTACCCTCCGTTGCGCGCAGTTAATTGAGCAAAGAGGCGATGGCGTACGCGCTCTTGCCACTGCTGTTCAAAGACGGTGTGACCTTTTCCATCTTGGCATTTGATTGGTCTTTGGCAAGAGTCAGCAGCGATTCCACCACACTTGAATGCACAGGCAGGACGTCCCTTGTAGATGGTGACATCCGGTCTTCCATCAAGTGGACAGCACAAAATCCTCCCTTCTTTGCACGGGCTGAGCACCATAGGATGCTGCAGCGCCGTCCACCTCCATGGCTGTAACACAGACCACCGCTCTCGGAGCTCCTCCTACAACCATCCATGCGGCAGCGCCGCCCACCTCCATGACGCTTGCACAGGTCGTGACTCACGGCGCCATTGTTGCAGCCATCTACTCGGCAGCGACGGCCCCCGCCGTGACTGTAGCAGAAACCACGACTGCGTGGGCCGTTCTTACACAAGGGAAAGTCGCACTTCTTAGGGAAAGTTGCACGCTTGTTGCCGTGATGTGGTGATGCACCTGCCGTCGATTTCGGAGTGGCTTCTGAGCCATTCGAGCCAGGGAGCGACAATGCCAGTAGACTCTTGCTCGGTGTCCACGCTCTGTTCTGACTTGACAGCATCATGGTCGATGTAGTGGCGGAAGATGAGGATAGTAGTAGCCTGCGAGTGGGCAGTATGGGTGGTGAAGACTGCTGCTGGCCAAACAGTGCGCTAGCGTTCGAGGTCCTGGA